>CM030366.1:50155064-50337564 GCA_017893485.1 Hemerocallis citrina
GACTCTTAACTGTTTATTGAATCTTAATTACTGATAAAATTCTTATGGTGCATTTCATAATAATTTGGAGTTTTGGATGTTTTGGAAGTTCTGTCTTTGAAATATGGACTGGTATCAAAGATTAAATATTTACCAACTGGTATTAAGGATTAAATTAAATGTTATTGGTTAACTAAAATGCTATCATTGGGTTTTCCAGTTTTCATATTGTTTGATTACTTCATCGTTTGGTTAAATTGCATATTTTGCGTTTTATTTACTAGAATTCCTTTGTGCATGATCATTGACATTCTTTAGTTATGAATTTCATACCATTTTCTCCTTTTTCTATTTCTCCAGATGAGTATGTTATATGCAACGGGTGCAAAAGTCCAGATACTATTCTTTCCAAGGAGAATCGGTTATTCTTCCTTCGGTGTGAGCAGGTAATTGCTTCCTGCTTAAGATGATTTTAACTTGGAGCTGATACTTTGTTGCTCTCAAAATACCTTATGCCACAAGCACCTACTTTCCAAACAACACTTTTTGTTCACAACTATAATATCAAATGCAAGCACGATGTGTCTACTATTTTATTTGATTTCTCTTTTTCTTTTTCCTTGCAGTGTGGTTCATCACGATCTGTTGCACAAATTAAGGCTGGATTTGTTGCTCGTGTTGGCCGTCGCAAGGCTTAAAAGCATCAGGCTGTCTTCTCCCTTTTGTTGCAACATTTCCTGTGTTTGTTCTTTTGCTGTAACCAGCTACAACACTGAATTTGCCAGCAGTTGTCTTAAAGATGAGATATGTTCTCTATGATTAGCCTACATTCTATTGTTCCAGTAACTGATTTCGATATTTACGTGTTATTAATCTTGACTATGGGAAGAACAGTTGATCGAAATGTTTCCTTCGTACTTGATTTTTTAGCGACAATTTATGGAATCGTTTAATTCTCAATTACTGATAGAAAAAGGGTAGTAGGACCAACCTCACCAGAATCCCACATGCAACTGGTGGGTTGGCTGCCTATTTTATCTGTTCGACTTTGAGACTGAGCTCCGCATCGAAGCAAATAATTTGAATGTTGATTGGTTCTAATATCCTTGTTTCTGAAAGTATTCTAGGGAGTACAAATCTGCAGATAGTTTTCTATTGACATTAATTATCTCTTGAGAGTGGAAGAGTACTTTTAGTTAATGGCAAATTTAGTTTAGTTGTCGTGGGACACAGAAGAATGTTTTGTGGTAGCTCTTACTTATTGACTGAGATAGCAATTAAAATTTGAAAGTGTATCAAATTTCCTATATACACAATAAGTGCATCCACAATGGTGTTTTTCATTTTTGAGCAAATGGCAGCTACAGTAATAGCAAATAGTTAAATTGTCTATAGTGGTTGTTTGCTATATTTTTGCTAAAATTTGAATAGGACGAGACAACTTGTTTCATCGACTAATTTAATTTTTTAAAGATTTAATTAATTACTGATTAACTATTAAAATATATTAATTAAATAAATTAAATATTAAACTATAACCTAAACCTAATTAATCACCCGCTAAACCTAATTAAAAGGACTAAACCTACCACTAATTTACTCCATATAATCTGGACGGGACATGTCCCGTTCCAAGCTTTTTAGCTTGAGACGAGACAACTTGTCTCCTCCGAGCTGATTTCTGTTTTTTTTTTCCCGACGAATCTGACCGTTCGATCAATTTATAAATAAAAAAAAGTAAAAAAAAAAAAAAATTAGGACGAGACAACTTGTATCGTCTCTTATAATTTGAGAATGCCAAATTCATTTCTCATAAATGAGAACGCACCGTGGCTATTTTGCCATAAAATGGCAAATTAGCAAACGACTGCATTTTTCGAAAAATGGGAAATTGGCAAATATAGCAAACGAATGCTCTAAGGTAATACATAATTATCAAATTATCTTTATTATACATGGGTTGTGGTATGGGGGCAAAGTATATTACCAGTGAACATGAGGTTTAGGCTCAAAGTCAGTTTTGATTGTAATTGAACATGATGCATTTGAAACCTTATTTGTTACTAGATGTTGGAGGGTTCATGCTTACGTAAGTAATACCTAAGAGCATCCACAGTCTTTTGCTATTTTGTCATATTTTGGCAAAATCGTTACAGTCGCTTCTCAAATTTGAGTCGCTTCTCAAATTTGAGAAACGAAATGAAGATTTTCAAATTATAGGGGATGGAACATGTTGTTCTGTTTCTATTTTTTTAAAAAAATAGGATTGGACGAAACAAGTTGTTTCATTCGTTATTTTTTATTTTTATTTATTTTATTTTTTAATATTCAGACGGTACATGTTGTACAGTCTAACAAAAACAAAAACAAAAACAAAAACTGACAAAATGGCAAGACGAAACGTGTTGCCCCGTCTGATGCAAAAAATGCTTGGACAGGACAACATGTCCCGTCATACAATCCAGGGAAGGTTTTCCTTCTTTAAATCATAATCTACTGGTAATTAATCCCTAATTAGCCTAATTAATTACCCACTTATTAATTTAATAATCTAAATCTACTACTAATTACTGACTAACTTAATCTAATCTAGTATTAAAGATTTTTTTTTAAAAAAATTGAAGTGGAACGGAACATGTTGTCTCGTCCGCTTTTAAAAAGAAAGTCAAAATAATGCAAAAAACTGTTGCAACGAAATTCTCAAATTGTTATTTTTATTTGTCATTTTGCTATATTTTTTAGCAAATGGTTCCTATATCAAGGATGTGTATAAGTTGTACTTTACAATCTAGTGTGGCAATAATTTGTACAGTAAAAGTGCGTGGTAGGAATGTCTATGAACAAAAAGATTGATTGAGATTGTATCTCGCTAGATTATAAAAATAAATTTTGTATTCAAAGGCTATCCACTTATTATTAATCTTGCTATTAACAAATTTTTTCTTGGCATTTGTTTCTAAGAGCATCCCCATGCAGTTTGCTAAATTTTTATTTCATCCATATTATAGCAATTTTGACTCTGCAGTCGTTTGCCATTTATTCGTATTTTGACAAAATCGCTACAGTTAATGCTATATTTGAGAACAGATATGAGAATATGTATATTATAGCGGACGGATCTTCAAGATCCGTCCCAAATTTTTTTTTTTTATATATCGGACGAATCTAGAAGCTCTGTCCCAACAATTTTTTTTTTATTTTTATTTTTATTTATTTATTTATTTATTTTCACTACTTTACCTTGGACGGATCTCGAAGATCCGTCCCAAGTTTTTTTTCTCACGGGACGTAACTTAGAGTGCCGTCCGATCAAATTTATTTTTGGTGCTATATTATTGCATTTCACCATTACAAATGTCTAATTACTATATGTATAATATACATTTTGTAACTTTTTAGCAATTACGACTGTGGATGCTCATAGGGGATATTGATTGCATCAAATAAATAGTTAAAAATAGTCTCTGCATTAAAAACCGAGCTAACAGCAATGATTAAAGCTAAGTAGTTGGCTAGATGTAATGAACCCATATATTTGCACTCCTAATCATCAATATTAAAAGAGTAATGCTACATCCACTACCAATTTCATTACATTTCTCTTCACTATCTTAGGTGGCACACTCCAATAGGTAGGGAAAGATAGAGTAGGTGGGGGAACTCTCCAATAGGAGTATGCCACCTAAGATAGTGAAGAGAATTGTAGTGAAATTGGTAGTGGCTGAAGCATTACTCTAGCGGTTCCACTGAAGTGTGTGACAGTTTCTTAAAAAATTTAAAAAATAAAATAAAGAAAGGGAAATGAAGAAGTGACAGTAATAAAATACAAAATCCGTTTGTTTATTTGTTTTTTTTTTCAACTCATTAGAGCATCCACAATTATCATTGCTATTTCTTTGCAAAATGACAAAATAAGAAATGATAAAATAGATATTTTTTTATTGAATGTTTGTCAAAATTTAAGAATTTTTTTTTAAAAGTATTAAAATGGTATTAGTTTTAAATAGTAATTAGTGATTTAATTAGTTATTAAATTAATACTAAAACATAATTAAATTAGTTTAAACCAAGTTAAAAACACACTAATACAATGATTTGGCCGGTCAACATGATCTAGTGATTCTGATAGGAAAACGTTTAACGAGGTCATCACAGACCTGGAACTGGTTGACATTCCCATCACTAATATGCTTTTCACTTGGTCAAACATGCAAGCGGCGCCCATCTTAGCAAAGCTTGATAGGATCTTGGTCTCCGCAAACTGGGAGGCCAAATTTCCTTTGACATGGGCCAAGTCCCTCCCTAAACCAACCTCGGATCATGTCCCTATTATCCTCTCCTCCGGAGAAGTGCATCCCAGAAAATTTCCCAAGTTCAGATTTGAGAAAGCATGGTTGGAAATCCAAGGCTTCCATCACATGGTAAATGAGAACTGGTCCCGCTCGACTAGAGGGACTGAAGCAACCGCAATCTGTTGCGAAAAAATTAGAAGACTGCGGGCCAAACTCAGGAAATAGAACCGGATCAGATTTGCACTGATCTGGAGAGCAAGAGATTACCTCCTTGAAGGTATTGAGGAGCTGGAAAAGACGAAGGAAACTAGGATACTAGTACAGGAGGAGCGGAATAGGTTGATTCAGCTGCGAGAAGACATTCACCAACTTTATAGACTTGAAGAAGTCAAATGGCAACAACGATCAAGAATTTCGTGGCTCAAGGAAAGAGACGCGAATACAACATTCTTCCATCGTGTTGCCAGTGCCCGTCGTACATCTAACCTCATCCATTCGGTCCACTCGGAGTCTGGAGAGATACAGGGGGACGAAGATATCAGCGTAGCATTCCAATCCCACTTTAAACGTCTCTTTGGACAGAAGGCAGATTTGAGAGTCCATCTTCACCACGAATTCTGGCAAGATTTCGCGAACAAATCTGACCCCATGCTTCGATCCCTTGAAGATCCTTATAGGGAAAAGAAAATTCGGGAGGCAGTACAGCAACTAGGAAAGGACAAAGCCCCAGGTCCAGATGGGTTCCCAGTCCTATTCTACCAGGTGTTCTGGGAGGAAATCAAGGACGATCTACTTAAGTTGTTCGTTGATCTCTATGAACATAAACTTAAATTTGGTAGAATTAATTTTGCCGAAGTAGTTTTGATTCCTAAGAAAGAAGACTATCTGCAGGTGAGAGATTTCCGCCATATTAGTCTCCTTAACTGCTCAGTTAAGATTATCACCAAGACCCTAGCTAATAGGTTGGGAAAAGTGATGAACGAAATCATTAGTAACGAGCAAATGAGGTTCATTAAGGGACGGTGTATACAGGACAGTATGGCCACGACTGAAGAAACTATCCATCACTGCCACACGTCAAATGCTAAGAGCTATCTCTTTAAATTGGACTTTGAGAAAGCTTATGCCTCGGTTGAATGGGAATGTCTCCTTGAAGCGCTGGCTGAAAGATGATTTGGGGCTAGATGGATCAGATAGATTCATACATGTCTCACCACCAGCAGAACTGCTATTTTAGTGAATGGGGTCTCGAGTCATCCTTTTCATACAAACGGGACCTTAGACAAGGAGATCATCTCTCCCCACTTCTCTTCACCAAAGTGGCAGACGTGTTGCGGTCCATGATGGCTAACTGCAGTAGGGCTGACTGGATCTCACCGGTGGCCAGTGGAGAAAATCACCAGGGTTGCTCTATCCTCCAATATGCAGACGATACTTTACTATTTGGAAATGGCAATCTCGGGAAAACTACCTCTTTTAAAGGAATCCTTTATAGTTTTGGAGCTTGGTTTAGACTCAGGGTCAACATCCACAAAAGTGCTCTTATCCCCATTGCCCTAACTACAGAGGAGGCACAAGAGCATGTCACGATTCTCAACTGCTCCATCGAGAGTTTTCCCATTAAATATCTGGGGTTACCGCTGAAACCGGGGAAACTGAAGAAGGCGGATTGTTTACCAATCATTGACCGTGTGGAAAACCGTCTTACTGGATGGAAAGGCAAAGCTTTATCCTTGGGAGGCAGAGTCACGCTTATCAATGCTGTTCTCTCTAATCTTCCTACTTATTATTTGTTCTTTTTCGAAATATCACGTCGGGTTATTCAGAGAATTGATCAAACTCGAAAACGGTTTCTATGGAAGGGGGCAGATCTTCATAAAGGCGGATATCACCTCATCAAATGGGAAAAGGCCTGCATGAAAAAGATACACTGGGGTCTAGGTATTATTGATCTGCGAGATATGAATCTGGCTCTCTTGGGAAAATGGTGGTGGAAAATTTTCCATCCTAATGGAGAAGGATGGCAGGATTTCGTTCAGACATATCTGCATGGGAATGGGACGAGAAATCTGGGTTTCAGGGTAAGCCCACACGTCTCCTGGTTTTGGAGAGGTATCGCTAAGGCCTACGATCCCTTCATAAGCTGTGTGACGTCTTCTATTGGGAATGACAGACTTACCAAATTCTTGTGGGATAAGTGGTGTGGTGATCACACACTTAGAGCCATGTTTCCTGATTTGTATGGCCAAGCATCCCAACTGCACTGCATGGTGACCGCAGCACAGAGAAGAAGTTCTTGGAAACCGGCCTTTAAACATCCTCTTGACCTGGGCTCCCAACATAGGCTCATGGAACTTCAAACCTATATTACCAGTGCCAGAGTTATATGCTCACAAGGTCCCGATAGGAATTCTTGGTACCGGAAAAGAATGACACATTCACGGTTTGCTCCCTTTATAACCGCATTCACTTTAGGGGATGTAGCCCGAGTTGGTCGGGTGTGGTTTGGAAGACGAAAACCTCGCTGAAAGTTACTTTTGCTCTGGTTGGTCCTGAATGACGCAATATTAACTAGAGAGAACCTTTCGAAATGACAACCGAATTTGGACTCTACATGTGGGTTCTGCAACGCTGTCCCTAAAACTAGAGACCATTTTTTTCTGGGATGTCCCAGGAGCAAAGCAGTCCTGGTGGAGGTACTTAGCGCCCTGGGGACGAATGAGTACCCTAGTAAGTATGAGAATCTTTAGGTAGGACCAAAGTTCACTAATGAGAGACGAACGATGAGAGAAGCTTGGTCTTTCGCTATCGCCGCTGCGATGTGAGATCTTTGGCTAGACAGAAATAATTATTACTTCCATGGGACTTGTAATAGTATTTCTAGTAACCTAACTCACATTATGCATCTTATTTTCTTTTGGACAAATATTTCCACAACAGGTCCTAGGGGGAGGATCGCGAACGTCTTCCAGGTAGAGGAGTACGATGATAATAAAGTCGAGATTGGGTCGACGCTAGACTGAGGGGCGTGTCCTGGCTGTCAGATATTTACTGTTATGTCAGGATTATGATCCCCACCATCCTTGGATTTTGTTGGAGGGAGTAGATGTTTTGATGTACTTTGTTTGTCCTTTGTTATGTACTTTGTTTTGATGTACTTTTGCTTGAATGCATGAATGTTTTGTACCACATAGGCATGTATAGTTGGTACCATGTATGTTTTTGCACCCCCCATGTTTGGGGTGAATTTATGTACTTTTCTTGTATTGTAGGTTCTTGTACTTGGTTCAGTACTCTGAGTTTGTTTTATTAACTCCTTATTAATGAAACAGGGAGGCCATACTCCACCTTTTTCTTAAGAAAAAAAAAAGCATGTGTAACGGGACATGTTGTTCCGTTTGAGAACTTTTAGTCGATCCCTTTAAAAAAAATTCCTTTGATGGTACTGTTAGTGTAGGTGCCCTAGAGACAATACATTAGAGTTTTAGAAACGCTATTATGTCATTATGTTTTAGTGATTATTAAAATATAAGTTTATTATGTCTTTATTTACTGCGTTATAAATGTTAGCATAATAAATGTCCTTAGAATATGATACAAATTATATAGATTCAAATATGAGATTTGAACATGAGATTATATATGTTAAGAGTATCATATTCTTAAATGTCCCTAGTCGAGTATTATTATTATAAGGACAATAATAATACATCGAGACTAGTATGTTGATTGACTGATGACCATATCTCATTGGTCATTAGTATAGAGATGCTAAAGTCAATGCATAGGTACATGTAAGAGTACAGTGTACTGGACTGACCCACCGTGAGATTCTACATGGAAGATTATAAATAGTGTCATAAGAAATCTCGCAGTGATAATGGTGTAATGATCCTTAGACCTGAAATCATTATAGTTCTACATGAGAATTAATATACTTTGATTTCATCAAAAGTTATCTTTAACCGGGTAATGATAAAGATGGTTGTTGGGTATATTATGAATCATGTGAGAGATATGAATGATCTAGATGGGATTTAACCCTCCTATTTATAGGAGTGATATTATTGGCCTCTTGTTTGAGTGAGACTATGAAATGCATGGCCATGCTCAAATATTGATTTGTTTGAATAGTCTACTCATCGATCAAGAAAATAAAGATTAAATTATGAAGAGGATGACACAAACCATGCCTCAAGTTTAATCTATAATATCAAGGTTAAAAGGATTATATTACATGGAACATTAGTCACGAAAGGTTTAATCGAATCACCGATTTATTATTATTACTTGGGTAGCAATGATGTATTACTAGATGCCGCTCATTGTTTATAATTTTATTGAATAATAAACTTATTGCCAACGTAATAATGACCTACAGGGTCACACACAAGAACGCTTGAAGGAGATTTAATTTAAATTATGAATTTAAATTAAATAGTAATTCGATTTTATTTATAATATTAATTAAGTGAGACTTAATTAATTAATTAAATAGAATTTCAAATTTACTAATTATTAGAATTAGAATTATATTAGAATATTAATTAAGTTTGACTTAATTAATTATTTAATTAAGAATTCTAATTTTAATAAAAGCCCAATGGGATTGGGCTTTAGAAAACAGATTTTTCTCTCTATATAAACATCTTAAACTCTCAAAATTAGGGTCACAGGTTCAAGAAAAAAAACCCTAGCCGTTTGAGAGATGAAGATGGAGATAGAGAGAAGTTGGTTTTCGGATGCTAGTACATCGCTCCTTCAAAGATCAAGCGTTCGTGTGGATACCGGTAGAGCGTAGATTGCGAGAGCGGGATGCGTGGTGATTCAAGAAGCTTGGACCTCTTTGATTCTCCCTTATTAAATTGTTAAAGCTTCTTAAGGTATTTATTCTTAATCTCCGAATTAAATCTTGTGTTTTCGCATGGATCCTGTGGAGGGTTTCGAATTTTATTTATTTTTCAGGCTTATTCCGCTGCGTTTATGTGCAAGAAACCCTTCAGGTACAACATGTACTGTCCCTTCGATTAAAAAAAATTCTGAAAAATCCTTGGACGATACAACTTGTATCATTCGCTTGAAATTATATATATATATATATATATATGGACGGAACAACATGTTATGTCTCCTATATTTTGAGAACCGCCAAATTAATTCTCAAATTTGAGAGATTACTGTTCCTACTTTCTCAAAAAATGAAAATTTGAGAAATCGTTGTAGCTGTGCTTTTGCTAAAATATGGCAAAAGTGATAATTAGTGAACCTACTGTGGATGCTCTTAGTCCTTAGGATAATTAATTAATTGAAAAAAAGGTGCTGTTGTTGGCCAACTCTCTTGAAGCGTTCTCTGTTTTGTTGCTGCATTGTGTCCAAATATTCATCCATTTTCAGGTGCCTCCACTTTGGGTCCCTTTCTAGGTTCCTTGAAAGAAGAGGATAGGAGACCTGAATTTTTTCCCAAACTGTCCCACTTTTTGAAAGTTTTTCCCAAACTGTCCTACTTTTTAAAAAAATTTCCAAAACGCCTTACTCGCTTTTCGAAAAAGCGAGTTTGGGTAAAACCTCATCGCTTTTTTAGATTGCGAGTGTGAGGCTTTGGCTTGGGATAGCCTACACTCTCTTTTTGAAAAAGCGATGGGGTTTGACCCACACTCGCTTTTTCAGATCTCACTTTCTCTTTACTCACTATCTTCCTCCTCTTCTACGAAACCCTATCCCATCCTAGATTTGCTCTAATTTCGGCCATTAACCCACCAAAATACGTCGATTCACTCATAAAATCCTCGCATTTCTCATCTTCTTTCGATTTTCCACTTCTCTCATCCTCATTTAACCCCAAAAACCCTAAACCCCAATATCCAAGATTGTGTTGATTTTCAAATTTGGGGGTAAAGCTTGCGGTTGAAGGAGGTGGAGTGCTTCGAATTTGGGGGTAAAGCTTGCGGTATATTTATCAAACTATTCCTTTTTTAATGTTGTGTTAATCACCCAAACTTGTTGATTTTCTTTAATAAACAACTAGCAAAAATTTTGTAGGTATGTAGTTTGGAGTATATATTTTGATACAGAATATAGTTTGGAGTATATATTTTGATACGGAAAATAGGAACTGAGTTTCAAAAAAAACAACTGTAGGTTATATATGTAGATAGGTTATATATGTAGATTTGCTCTAATAGAAAATTAGATATATGTAGATATATATAGGTTATATATTTTGGTATAATTAATAACGATTGTTTTTAGTTGTAGTATACTCTCTTTTATTATAATTGGCACGCACGATGGGGAATGTGGAGGAAGGATCGAGTAGTAGACCTCCTCGCGGCGATGGACCACGTACTTCTTTTGGCCCACCTCCTCACGGTGGATGTGGTGGTCGTCGTGGTGGTACCGAGCGTACTAATGTAAGTAAATAATTATTTATATTCGACTAGTTTGATTATCATACAATAAAATGTAATGTCAGTCTTTTAATATAAATGTTATTGTTGTATAGGTCCCAACTAATCCAAATAAGGTGGGTCCTTCTTCTTCAGCCCCTTCATCATCTTATATTCCTCCCGGAGGTCCAGGTCCCCTCGACCCTACACTCCTTACTCTATAGTCGCATCACCGTTCGAAGGATGTGTGGGAAGGTGAATCCAAAGAATGTACATTTAGGGGGGGTCATCCACTGCCTATACACCTACGGATTCACGAGATCCTACGGGACTGGATTATATGGTACTGCACTAATGAGCTCCACCAAATGTGATCGGCCTCTTCTTACCGCACTGCTTGAGATGAACAATTGTCTACACTGGATGAACCAGACGACTCTTGTGGAACTTGATGTACTCTAGCATATTGTGTCATCTCCTCGGTAACATGAGCGTTAACATTGGCATAGCTATCAGTAGCTCTCACTTTATTAGAATTGTTGTTCGTAGGATTTACATTTGCTACATCATCATCTTCGTCCCCTACATCATTTTCTACACTCTCATCAACTTCATCGTCTGTTTCTTCCTCTTCTTCATCATCGTCTAATAAGTCAATGTTAATGGTAGCATTTTGAAATAATTCAAATAAAGTTTCAATTGGAACATAGTCATGAACCGGACTAGGTTGACATGGTAACTCAACTTCTGTAAAATCCGGGTTTGTTGTATTTGTGAATGTGTCTTCTTGTGGGGACAGTAGGATTGCTTGTGAAGTTTGAACGTGATTAGACCTCATCTGCTGTGTCGGTACTACCCGTACGAAGCTTGAGCTAGGAATATCATGTGACTGGGCATTCAAAATTTGGATTTGCTGAATATATAACTCTAATGCAGACCAAGTACAATTGAGATCATGTGTCCTAGCAATCATTGACTTCATAGCATTATCAGTAAAAACAGGCAGTCATAAAATACTGACCATCGCCTTTTCCTGCTGCGTATCGAGCTAAATTTTTACATTCGATTGATTCCTATCCCAATTAGAAATTAGTAACTTCATAAATTTTCTCAACTAATTCTACCAATGTAATGGTACGAGGTGCCCAAACTATTTCAGGATCCACCGCACTATAACAACAACCAATCTTTGGATCACGAATTATTTCACCACCAAAGTATAACCAAATAGGAATATCATAATCCATACCTACGTATATTTATACGAATATACGAGTTATTATCTACCCAAAAACAAAACCTATGAAAATGTGCAAAATAATAGGCCAATATGCATTCTACCTTCACAAGCTTATTCAGAAGGATATAGCCATATAGTTTTGGGTAGAAGAGTTGAAGTTGCTATCCTCTTCAAGTTTATCAAAATTCCAAAATTTGGATCTTTCGGAAGATGGGTTTAGGGTTTTCAGAGTGATTTTATGGGTTAATCGACGAATTTTTGTGGTTATTGGACGAAAATGAGATGAGAGATGGGCTAGGGTTTCGGGGTTAGAAGAGGAGTAGGAAGATAGAGAGTGAAAGGGAAAGTGAGATTTGATTTCGAGTGTGGGGGCTAAAAAGACCCAATCGACACTCGCTGATAAATTCCCTCGCTTTTTGAGAAAGCGAGTTTAGGCAAGTGAAAAACTAAGCCTAACACTCGCTTTCTGAAAAAGCGATGAGGATTTACCCAAACTCGCTTTTTCAGAAAGCAAGTAGGGCATTTTGGGAATTTTTAAAAAAAGTAGGGTAGTTTGGGAATAACTTTAAAAAAGTGGTACAATTTAGGAAAAAATTCAGGAGACCTATTAATTTATACTTGGCGATAGTGAAAGGATGAGTTAAAATACTAGTGGAAAACGAAGATCTTGCTTCTTG
This sequence comes from Hemerocallis citrina, assembly GCA_017893485.1. Taxonomy (NCBI): domain Eukaryota; kingdom Viridiplantae; phylum Streptophyta; class Magnoliopsida; order Asparagales; family Asphodelaceae; genus Hemerocallis; species Hemerocallis citrina. The sequence continues at coordinate 50,167,639 of CM030366.1, forward strand.
TCGGTTTCTTGGACCACAATTTATTTATTTACTAGGTATGCCCGTGGGCACGTGCCTACGACACATATTCGGAACGATACAACATATGAAAAAGCTTGTAAACAGTACTGGATGTTTTATATAAATGTTTATGTTCTAGTAGGCGTTGATGTATTGATGTACTTTGAAGTAGGATTATGAAGTGACCTTGATGTTTATTGGTTTGTATGTTGTAGGATTATCTTCCAGTAGCATGGGATTCAAAAATAGTATTGTGAATCTACAATAGTAGTGAATCGGAAATTCCTTGCTATGTGTGACTTGTGCATAAGAGATTTTTTTTTTGATTTGGAGTCTAACATAAGTAGTAATTCATTTTCTAACAGCATGAGATACGGTTAACACCTCAAATTTGTTGTGATATATACGTGAAGTGAAATTGCAACAAAGCTGATCAAGATACAATTTTGCAGCTACAAAAACCCGAAATACAGCGATTAAGCATGGATTTGTCCATAAAAACACAATCAAGCGAGTCAATTAAAGAATTTGCAACGATCTTTCAAAGCAGCAAATGTCCAAAGATTCAAAAAAAGCATAATCCGAAATTGCATACTAATCAAAATTAACTCAGTGAAGCATTCTCATCTAAAACAATTACCCAGTGAAGTATTCTACAATCAGATCAAATATGGTAATTCAGAAGCAATCACTACAAGAAAAAGTTTCTATCCCGGCGTTCGTATGAAATGCCGAAATAGAACCATAGTTAAATGTGCCACGAAATAAGAAGCATGTTTCTGGCATTTTTGATAAACGTCGGGATATATACCTATACCGGCGTTCTATTTACAAGCGCCGGCATAGACCCCAAAAAAATGCCAAATCCCCAATATATTTTTCATTTCTCCCCCCCCCTCTCTCTCTTTCACTTTTTCTTTCTAAAATCCCAAATTGAAAATCGCCTCTCTTTCCCTCAAAACCCTCAATCGAAAATCAACTCCCACCGTCCCCGACCTCCCCGGTCGTCAACACCACCGTATACGTTCTCCTCGACGCCATCGTCGTCTCCAGCCTTCGGTGCCCCCATCGCCATCGTCGCTCCCGTCGCCAAAACCGTAACTGCAACTTGCTGTCGCCGTCATTGTCTCCTGCCCGAAGCCCCCGTCTCCTCTCCTTTCCTTTCCTCTTCAAAGAAACATTTCTTCATTGTTGTCTCCTGCCCGAAGGAACATTTCTTCATTGAAGCTTCTCAGCTCTTGGGTTTCTCTCTTGATTGCTAACACAAAAAGGTACTAACTAATTCTACCTTCATGATTAATGATTTCATGTATTGATTGGTTTTTCCATTGTTTTAATGTCTATTAGAATCAATCTAAGTTTAATTTGACTGTGATTAGGTTAGGTTAAAATTCAGAAAGATTTTGAAACCTATTCATAATTTTTCAATGATTTGTTCCGCTCTTTATAACTATGATGTTGTTTGAAACATTTTCATATGCATTCTATTTAGAAATTTTCAATTTGTCTGAAGGAAAAAAATTGTTTATATGTGTCTCATTTATGTTCTTCATGGTGTTAGATCTGATATTTCAATTGCTACGCTTGTACTAAATGATGCCTTGACTTCGGCACATATGGGTTGTTGGATGGAAGCTACTAGCTCCTCTAGTTGGGATGCAGCAGACACAAGGTAATCTACCAGCTCCTTGTATCTGGGAAAGAGAAAAATTATTTAAATTAAATTTTTTATTTATGGTTATTTGTTCCCCGTTTAATTAATTTCCTTATATCAGTAGCTACTCTAATAATTTATGGACAGTAATCTCGTATATATAATAACTTCTCAATCAACAATTGCAGGGTTAAACTCTCAAATGCAAAATCCTGCTCCTCGGTCAAATTCAGTGGTGAAGTTTTTATCGCATGTCCTTTATTTTCTTTTTAACATAACCTAGATGCGTCAGTAATAATATTTAAGATTTTTATCAGCTATCTGCATCAATTGATTGGAACTAGTAATATTGTATGTTCTCAGTTCATCCAAAGTAAATTTGGCATCATACGTAGAGACCAGTAATATGCATTATGCATAATTAAAAATTTTAATGGTATAAGTTGATGTTATTAATTGATTTAATTAATTTAGGTTTCTGCACCTGGCTGCTTATACATTGAACGGGCATCTGGAAACCATCCATTGTCTGTTACCAAGGTTAAAAAATAATCTCACTATGAATCTACGATGACATATGTGCTTTATTTTGCAGGAATGCATATTAAATACTGCATACAATATTATCAATGGGGAATGCACCCCTATCCGCAGTCAATCAGCTCCTGTGTACATAACTATTGGTGATGGAGGAAACATTAAGGGACTTGCCATCAGGTATGTGTCTCATCAGTTTCCAACTTTATTCATCTACATTTGTACTTGTTTATCATAGTATGAACAACATTATGTATATGCTTCATTTTGTATATACTAAGAACATAGGAAAAAAAGGGTACTCAGTTAGAGTCTCATCATATCATAAATATAATATCTACTAATTTAGGAGTTACGTATACATGCATGTTAATTGCCTCGTAAGATTCCTCTCTCTTATTACTCCACATATTCTTCTTTCGTGTATTGAGTAGGAGAGTCTTTGTATCATATTTACCTTGTAGTTATATTTGATATTTTTTGTTGTTGTTGTTTGTATTGAAGTACTTGATAGTTAATCATGTAATTGAATTTAATCAGCAGATTGATCAGCACAGACTTTTGACAAATATTTTTCATGATTATGTAGTAACAACTTATGTAAATATATTAGTGGCTCTTGTATTAGAATTAGATGAAGTTGAGTGAAGTTATGTATTAGTGGCTCTTGTATTTTCTTATGTTTAGAAGGCATAGCAATGACGGTAATAAAGTTGAGTGATTTTATCACAGAAAAGCTATTGAGTATTCAATTCTAGCATATTTAGGGCTTGTCATTGTTCTTTTTTCTTGTAGATAAATAAGTCATGCTATGTATCTTTATCTAAACTCTAATGTATTAAATAGACAATTTATACAAGGTTTTTATCAGCTTGTATTAAAGTTCTTATTCCAATGTATATGCAGTTTTGTGTTAGCTTATGAGAGTGTGTTGCGGGTTTGAAGTTTCCTAAATTAGGCCTTGATTGATGGGAAGCCTACTTTTTGTTATCTACTATGTGAAAGCTTTTTAGAACAAAGGCAAAATATAATGAAGAGTGATGAGTAGGCAATAGCTTGAACTGTGATGAGGTCTTTTACTAGTCCTTTGGCTTGAACTGTGTTAATACTTCGTCCTTGACTCCTTGTCATATTTGTATTTGCATTGCTAGGATTGAGATTTCTGTGTTGAAAAGCAATTTATATAGGCATCCATAGAAAGGTAAGCATTTGTATTTACAAATAGACCTATCTGTACAGATAGGTTTCAATTAGGAATATGTTGCTATGTCTGGACATTGCTTTTAATATAATTGGAATTGTGCATTCTTCAACATCCAGCTCTGATATTGTGACTTCTGAAAATCTTTAATGCTCTGATATTGTGTCCTGCATCATAAATTCTTATAGTGTTAATACACTTACTATTATCCTTTTCGTCTGATTTTTGTTAGGTACATGCTTATGTTGCCACAGGGAACAAGAACTCCAAATTTGGCATTAGATATGAGAAGCTACAATGGTTTCTAGATGCTGTTATGAACCTCAAAATTCTGTAAGTGCAACATGAACTCATTTGAAACACGACTAGCTCAACTCTCTGTAAACTTTGTTTTGAAAAGAAAGATAAGAGAAATCAGAAAAAATACCTTGTTAAATAGAGTACCTTTTTAGTATTATAGTAAAAGTATGCTGGAGATTTCTAGAATTTTGAGGTATATTATCTAGATTGGAATTTCTGGAATTCATGAAATCATTTATTTTTATCTCAATTTGCATATACAGCAACCAGATCTGGCTTACATTATTATCTTCCACCATCATTTATCTAGAAAAATGGATATGATCTTAGTGCTTGTGTTTTCCACACATGTGTATAGTATACTCTGTTTTCATGTGTCTTGAGTCAAAATAAACAAATTATGTACTGATATGTACTTTAGTCGTCGTAGTTTCTTTTTCGAAGCTTCTATGAGCTCTGGACAAATCTGTCGTACATGGTTAATTTCATTTTTGTTTTTGCAGTTGAGGAAGAAGAAGCCTTTGGTTGCTTAGGATTGGGCTTGACCGATTAGCTCAATCTCCTAGACTGACTTCATCAGATGGACATCTACAGTTCTCTATCTAGCTATAGTTTAGTTATCTTGTTAAGTATTAAGTTCCGTGATCCTTTAGAAGACATTGATCTCATGAGTTTTAATGTTTGATGTTATATCTAATGCATTAGTACTGTTGCTGAATTATGATTTCTGGTGATTTTGTTCTTAATTAATTCTATTTAGACGCATTTACTTATTGCGGAGAAATAAAATTAAGTTGTTTATCTTCTGCATGAATGAGTATTAAGTTGTTTATCTTCTGCATGAATGTTTTTATTAATATTTTTCTTATATCATTCCTGAGAAAAAATAGATCTTTTAAGTGTTCTTTTGCATGAATTCTATGTTGTTTTATAACATATATATGAATTTTATTTTATGTAGGATAACTTTTTTATTAAAAAATGTTTTAAAATTCAAAAAAAAAAAAAATAATAAATAAAATTACCTATCTATCCCGGTGTTTTTGGACAAAAACGCTGGGATAGGGCCATTTAAAAAAAAAAATAATAATAACCTATCCCGGCGTTTTTGACCAAAAACGCCGGGATAGATTACCTTTTCTTTTTTCCTAGCAGAATCTCTATACCAGCATTTTTTTTCAAATAAATGTTGGGATAGATAAAGTCTATAGCAACATTCCTAAAAAACGCCGGGATAGACCTTATATCTGTCCCGACGCTCGCTATAGCGGCGTTTCTCGGGGCATTTTTAGAAACGCCGCTACGGTCTATCCCGGCATTTATAAATGCTGGGATAGCCCAAAATAAACACCGGGAAAGCAGGTGCGGTTTGTAGTGAATTAAATGGAAATGAATGATATTGAGTTATGAAAGCATAGTCTGAAAAAAACATAATTAGAATTTTGAAATAAAAAAAAAAAAACCATAATCCGAAATTGCATAACCAAAAAAAAAATATTCACTATTTTTTTTTTTTTTTGACATACCTGGGTAAAATAAAAAGAGAAAAAAAGAGAAAGAATTATAAAAAAGGAGAAAAGAGGGGGAAGAGAGAGAGAGGGAGAGAGGGGGAGAGAGAGAAAGAGAGAAAGAGAGGGAGAGAGTAATAAATAAAGGAGTCGTTTTGTTATGGGGGGGGGGGGGGATTTTGAATTTTGGGGGGAAACATTTAGAAGGAAAAATGTCTTTTTGAAGCAAAAATCTCGACCGTTGATTTTTTTTTTCCAAATGAATGAGAGCCACTTGATAGCTTTCTTTATGTTTTATTACATAGACTAGTAATTTACACGTGCGATGCACGTTTTAATAATTTCAAAAATAAAAAATAAAAACTCTGACGTAGGGAGGATTTGAATTGGAAACCTCCTTTATATTAGTTATGTACGTGCGTTGCACATGTTGGTAGAATGACAAAATGACAAATGTCACTAAGGCCTTCTCCCATTATAATATTAGAGATTAGAGATTAGAGATTAGAGATTAGAGATAGAGATGATCACAATAAGTCATATTAGTATGGAAGCAATAGTAAGATGTGCTTAGCCAACTCAATGATCGACAGTTTCCAGTAAGCACGATTATCACCTTCCGACAGGAAAACAAAAGAAAACAAAAAAAATGGTTCCATCTGCAACCACAGGTCAGCTATGTTCCTGGTTCTGGAGCAACTAAATGCCAAGTAGTGTTTTGGAACACCTTTGGCCAAAGCATGTGTACAAAATGTATTTCAGTTACCAGATATCTTGTCGACTTACCGTAATCATATATTCCATATCTCGATGCCAACCACAAAGGACTATCCTTTTAGGGGACTTTGGTTCACTAAAATCTTTAGGTAGATATCCTCCACGAACCTGCGGAATTAATACAAAGAAGAGGGTATGTAATATATATGATTTTCTGCCTTTGGAGATTTCTGTCTAATGGCATTGGCAAAGAAGCCTCCAGTGAGTGTACAAAAAGGCTGACATTCCAAATACGAAACACTAATCAATTTGAACCTCCTGTATATGGTCGATGGACAATACATTGACCACTATACATATATTTTCCTGTAGTTGGTATTGGGAAAGAAACAACAATGAAAATATCTGAAAGGAAAATCAGAGAAGAAAAGGTAGTTTACACGTGCATAACCTCCTGTATGTGAAGACAGCAATCACAGAGCCTTCCTCCCAAGAACTGAGCCACCTCGGGGTGTTTCACCTGTGAAGACAGCAACAGAAAGAAACTTAAGTTTTTATTTCATATACTTTTTAGGTTATGGTTCGGAAAAGGGAATTACCATTCCAGTTGATAGAGAGCGAGTACTCGAAACTTCCAGTTGATAGAGAGCAAAGAGAGGAAGAGGACGATGAAGGGTGGTAGATTTGATCCCAAGGGAGATTGTATTGCTGACTTATTTCGTCGCTGAATAATTGCTGAATCATTTGAATGTCGACCTATATATATAGATATATGCATGCGATATCAAAATTACTGATCGATGTTAATTATTTAAGATGATGCAAGAATAGCCTTACTAACATACTCAATAGACAGTCGTATTATTTTACCATTTAATTTGAAGTTCCATGACATTTCATCAATACATCATTGTAGACCACATTTTTTGTATATATACCTTGCCGACTTGCTGGATCTCCATTCTTGATTAAAAGTTTTATAGAAGATCTTGAAACTCCCCTAGAAAGAGCAACATATAATTGTCCATGACTGAATACATGATCCGGAAGATGCACACCGATACATGGAATGGTTTGTCCTTGCGACTTGTTGATTGTCAGAGCGAAACTAAGTCGTACTGGGAATTGCATCCTTATGAGTGTGAATGACATTCTTACATTTTCCGAAGGCTTAAGCGGGATTCGATGAATAAATACTCTTGTACCATAGTAATGACCAGTCACTACTTCTGCATCGATTAAATTTGGCGTGAAGTTTTTACAAATTAATCTCGTCCCATTGCAAAGACCAATTTTTTGATCAATGGTTACAAACTGCACCTATTTAGCTGATGTGTCATATAGCATCCAGAACTTTTAAGAAAACTGAGTTTCTGAAAGTAAACCAGTCCACTCATTGCAGTTTGAGAAATCAATTTCAATGACCAGTCTTGAATATTTGAGGCTAATATCTGCAAGAGTATCAGTCACCGAACATGGAGACATGGAAAGTTAATTAATGGAAAATAGTTAAGGTTAAAGAGCATCTACTAAGATGCACTGCAGTTGACATAGATGGAATGATACATCCACATAATAGACAATCAGTAAAATACCCTTTAAGTTTAAGAAAGTAGCAATCAAGACTGAGAAAGATTTAGTGCTACAGAAAAAGAATTACAGCTTATGGAACTTAGGATAATATAGGGATATCATGGGGTAAGAATAAGCTAAAATCCCTAACTAGGGACCTATATAATCATTCATGTCATAAATTTATAGCTTGCTTGATATTTCAATATTTATCCAAACAATTGCCTAATTGTTTCTGATGTAATAATCTATTATAATATTAGAATTCATCAACTCGTCTAGTGTGACCAACTTCTATGCATTATCCACTACTACAAACCATTTTATTTATCTGCATACTGGTATAATGCAAACAGATATCGTAGCAGATAATCTGGTTGAGAAATTGAGTTAATGTATTAGGTTATTCAAGTATACCAGGACATATGAGACGGTTCAACACTATCTGTATTATTGCAGAAATATCCCATATATATCAGATAAATGGATACAAAGTCTTAATTGAATCCATTTACACCCCTAAGTACTCAGTATAAGTTAAAGAAAACAAACCTGCAAGTAAAGCTCAAGAGCTATTAAAGAAAAATGACCACCATATTGAGTTAAACATAGCTGCCAGAAAATGGTGCCAGTTTTTTTAATTCAAATTCCATATCAAAATAATCTATCACGATATGCTCGGCAGATTAGTGTAAGATAAGATACATTAATTCTTAGTAAACCAACATAAATGCACATAACATGAAATAGAAGTATTATTTTGTTCCTCCCAAAATTATCCATGGAGAAAGCATTATACCTGTAAGTGTTACCGTAAGCGAAGACGTGGCGGAGCGACGACGCGACGTCGCAATGGTGCGGCGGAGAAGGGGGGATTGTCGCAGGGTTGTTGGGAGTAGCGGCGGCGCAGTCAATGGTGTGACAACGGTCGGAGGGGTGAAGAAACAGCGGATGGCAAAGCGATGGCACGACGGGGCGATTCGACGATGGGCGGTAGGGCAATCGATGGTGGCGATGGCATGACGGGGTGATTCGACGATGGGCAGCAGGGAAAATCGATGGTGGGCGACGTAACGACGGTGCGGCGTGGCAATGGTGCGGCAAGGAGAAGCGAAGTTGAGGTGGCAAGGCGTAGCAACAGTAGGGCGGAGCGAGGGCAGAGCGAAGCGGCGGCAGGGCGAAGCAAGTTGAGGGCGGAGCGATGGCAGGGAGGAGCAACTTTTCGTTTTTTGAGAAAGATGGAGAAGGAGAACATGCGTTGATTTTTTTTTTTAGAGAGAGATTCGTACGGTGTGTGATGGGTTTTTTGGTTGTACGGGCGTTGCACTGGTTGGAATATGGACAAATTACACTAAAGGCATTCTTCCATTATAGTAGTAGAGATTTTTTAAATTGTAGAATTCCTTAATGAAGGTTTTGCATTCATTGAGCTACAAGTTTTGTAACATATTCTTTTAATATTCTGAGTATTTTCTTTTTTAGCTTTTCTTTCAGCATTTGAAAGGAGATTGAATTAATTATAACTAGGATGATCTAATCGTATTATATTATCGGGAGTAACTGAAGAAAGGACTGTGAAATTTTTTTTTTTGAGGGAAAAGGTGGAATAAGGCCACCCTGTTTCATTAATAAGAACTTAACGAAACAAACCCAGAGTACTGGGCCCAAATACAAACTACAGACATAAAATAAAACATACATGAAGCAACATGACTACAAACAACAAGCCCCTCCAACAACCCTGGAGGGTGGGCCGACAAACCAGCGCGGTCCAGCAAAATTGTGAGTACGTCAGTTTAGCTTCGTACAGTGCCTCCATGGCACATGCACACCCACCTGAAACAAGTCAGGCAGGATTTTATCACCCGCCGCTTCCTGCGTTCACCTCGCTCGGGGGGACCCCATCTTCGGGCCCAAGCCCCGCAGATCGAAACTCGCAGCCTCCCACCAACTTCACCACTCATCCTACAAACACGTCAGCCGCTCCTACAGCCGCTACCAAAGAAATAGCCGTGAAGAGGATACCTTCACCTCTCACACGATCGCGCTTTTTTCCTGCGATTTCTCACCAAACAACTATCTCGCTCCCCCCACCTAACACCACCCTCCAGGAGAGAGCCGTGTAGAGGATACCTTACATCTCTCACGCTCAAGCTCTCTCCGGCGATTTCTCACCACACAGACTTATCTCACCTCAAACTCCCAATACGAGGGAAGAGGCGACGTTGTCACGAGGCAGTGGCCTAAGCTGGAGGAAGCTCAATAGCCAGATAGTAAGCGCTGTGGAGACTGTACCGACGACATCGTAGGACACACCCGACCCACCACACCCCAACCCCGCACCCCCTCACCCCCAACAAACCGACTTCACACATCACGGAGGGACCCATCTTTGGGCCCAAGCTCCACAAACGTCAACCGCACAAAACTACAAGCTTCCCACCCCAGCCCCAGCAAAAGCACTGACACAAGCACCCTCAACCACAACAATCGGGGGGGGGGGGGGGGGGGGGGGCACCCAAACCGCAACCACAGCACCGGGGTCGCGGGGAGCACGCAAACCGGGGGCACAGCAGATCATATCTTCTAGATCTACCTACAAGATCTACTTACCCAAATAAACCTTACCCTACCCGCCTTCCCCCAAAACCACCCTATCCGAGTAATTGTTTGTCGCCGTTCTCAACTCCGCCTTGGTGAAAATATACAAACCCTCGGTTGGCAACGTGGACACGATCTCCACCGTCGGATCCCGATCCCGATCTCCATCTTCCTGATCCTTCCTCTTCTTGATCGTGAGCACCAGGAAAACAATGGCGGAAATGGAGACAAGTCCGGCGATCGCGGATCCGATGGCGATCTTGATCGATCTCGATCTCGTCGACTTTTCCGCCTGCGAATCCGGAACGAGATACTGAGTGCTGAGATCGCCGATGCACCATTCTCTCCTCCTTTGATGCCATCTTCGAATCGATAGAAGAAGAGGAATCAGGACTGTGAAATTTTGTGGGAGAGTAGTTGAAGATATTCTTTTACACTGTAGTGAGGAATATGACATCGGAAGCTAATGCTATTAAATAGGAGTAACATTTATACTTTGTTGAGAAATGTATGCATAAAACTTCAGAAAGTAACATTAAATAGCGCTATTTTTAGTGGATGAAGTATTATAACTGATTTTTAGAGCAAGTTACTTACATTGAGCATTGGACCTCTTCATTTTTAAGTCGTAGACAGACTTCCAACATGCCACGACTAGAATGTTTTTTCAAAGAGTGATGTTACACCGACTTTCAAAATCACTATATTTCTTTTCGAGTAATGCTTCATCCACTACCAATTTCACTGCCATTCTTTTCACTATCTTAGAGCATCCACAGTGGTGTTTCTCATTTGGCCAAAAATGACTGCAACAGTAATAGCAAATAGGATCGATCGCTGCAGTGGTCGTTTGCTATATTGTTCGTCAAAAATTGAGTGGGACGGTATATCATATACCGTCTCAACTTTTAAAATTAAATTTAAAAAGTTAATTACTTATTAACTATTAAACTATATTAATTAAATAAATTAAATAATATAATAATAACTAAACCTAATTAAACAACTACCTAAGCCTAATTAACTACCTAAACCTACCCACTTTTTCATCCGGATTATGTGGACGGGGAATCACTCCATGGACGTGGAATGATTCCCCGTCCCACCATTTGGATTTTTTTTTTTTTTCTAATCGGCCAATCATGGCCATTCATTTAAAAAAAATAAAAATAAAATAAAGGTGAACGACGGGATATGATATCCCATCTGACCCTTTTTTTTTAAAAAAAATAAATAAAATTTACCAGACGGTATAAGATACCCCGTCTGTTGATAATAAAAATATATTAAAATTTGAGAGACGGGGAATCATTCCCCATCCTTTATAATTTGAGAATTCTCATTTTCGTTTCTCAAATTTGAGAAACAAATTTGAAACGTTTGCTAAAAAATGGCAAAATGAAAAACCATTGCAGCGCTTCGTTTTCTAAAAAATGGCAAATTGGCAATTTTAGAAAACCACTGTGGATGCTCTTAGGTGGCACTCATATTGAAGAGTTCGCCTACTTATTGGAGTGTGCTACCTAAGGTAGTGAAGAGAAATGTTGTGAAATTGGTAGTGGGTGTAGCATTACTCTTTCTTTTCACTACTTTAGGCGGCACATTACTAGTGGGGGGTGGGTATAGAGTAGGTGGTAGAAACCTCCAATAGTTGTCTGTCATCTAAGGTAGTGAAAAAAAATGTAGTAGTTTTGGTAGTGGGTATAACATTACTCTTTTCGAAACCAAATTTATGCCAAGTTTTTTTTTTCTCAAGAAAAAAAATTATGAAAAATTGAAAGAATTCATGCCTCCTAAGTAAGGCCGGCAACGGGCCAGTTTTGAGCCGGACTTATACAAGCCCGAGTCCGCCCGAATTTTTATTTTGGGTCTGAACCGGGTCCGAATTTGAGTCGGACTGTAAAATTTAGGTCCATGCTCAGGTCCGAATAAATTCGAAAAGCCCGAGCCCAACTCTAAAATATCAAAAAAAAAATATTAGAAAAAGAAAAAAAAGAACTTATTTTTAATTTTTACTCTGAGGAAAGAGAGATAGAGAGAGAGAGGGTGTTGGTTTTGTTTATTAATTATTTTTTTGGGGAACTGGAGAGAGAGAGAGAGAGCTGGTTTTGTTTATTAATTATTTTTTTGGGGTAACTGGATGGGGAGGGAGAGGTAACTGGATGGAGAGGGAGAGGGAGAGGGAGGGGGGTGATGTTTTTATTTATTTAATTTTTGTTAGGAACTTGAGAGACGCCGAGAGGGAAATAGAGAAAGAAGAAATAAGGGTATTAAATTTTATTTGTTTTTGTTTTGAGAACTGGAGAGAGAGAGAAAGAAAGACAAAAAAAGGGTATCTGTTTTTAGATTTTTTAATTTTTTAAATTTTTTTGGGAACTGGAGAGAGAGAGAGAAAGAGATGGGGCTTTTACTTGACCGAGATAGACATAGAGATAGAGGCGGCTTGTGGTTTCGGTTTTTTTTTTTTTTTTTTACCCCTTTCTTTGGGAAACTGAAGGAACACTCGAGGGATCCATTAAACTCGGGTCGGATTCAGATCGGACCTATATAAACCCGAACTCGGCCAAAAATTTAATTCAGACTCAACTATTGAGCCTGAGCCCAAAACGTTTGAAAAAAATCAGGTCCATATTCTATTAAAATTGGGTCAAATTTGATTGGGCTTAGATCGGGTTCGGGTCAATTGCCGGCCTTACTACTAAGTCAAATGGTTTTTCAATATAATATGTGAGCCAAGTGAAAAATTATTAGTTAATGCTAAATTTAGGATGCTTGAATTTTCATGAATTTAGACCAAATTTAGCGTACGTCCTTTTCCATCTTCAGCGATGCCTTCCATATGGTCACATGCGTTACTCGGGCCCACCATCATCCTAACCATTTTGAATTTTTTACCGTATTGACCCACTTTTTGAAATATTTTGCGATCGGACCTACTTTGAAAAACATTTATCCAACTTACCCAGTTTTGGACATACTAGCATTAACCGTTATTGAAAATAACGGCATACGTTATTTATATGCCGTTGTTTCCAATAGCGGCATCAGTTATTTTTTTTTTTTGCATGTCGCTATTTGGAGTAACATCATCAGTTAACTTATTCCTAATCGTGTACTCTCTATGTCTTGAAAAAAAATGCAAGTGTAAAAAAATCCTGTAGCTGATGCCAATGTTTGGAACAACGGCAACAACATTACAGACGCCATTGTTAGGAATAACAACATCAGTTATATTATTCATTGTTAGGGATAACTGATGCCGTTGTTTGAAACAACGGCAACAGTTCATTTTATTACTTATACTTGACTAATCTATTTCTGTGAACGTTTGCCGCTATTTCTAAGAACGGCAACAGTTATCTCATGTCGTTGTTTGGAAAAATGATTGTGGAGAAAGAGAGTTTAATGAGTATTATAACTGATGTTGTTCTTCCAAATAACAGCATGAGATAACTGTTGCCGTTCTCACAAATAGCGGCAACAGTTTTCAACAAATAGATTAACCAAGTATAAGTAATAAAATGAACTATTGTCGCTGTTCCAAACAACTACATCAGTTGTTCCCTAACAATGAATATTATAATTGATGCCACTATTCCTAACAACGACATCTATAATGCTATTGCCGCTGTTCCAAACAACGACATCAGCTATAGAATTTTTTTACACTTGCATTTTTTCCAAGCCAGAGAGAGTACATGATTGTGAATAAGTTAACTGATGCCGTTACTCCAAATAGTGGCATGCGATTTTTTTTAATAGATGCCGCTATTTGGAAGAATGACATGGTATTAACCTATGCCGTTATTTTCAATAACGGTTAATGTTGACATGTCCAAAACTGGATCAGTTGAGTAAATATTTTCGTAAGTGGGTTAGTACAGAAAAAAATTCAATGTTTTTCCTAAGTACTACTCTTCTCTTCTCGCCCTGACATTAATGGTGGTGGGTTTGGATAAACTGAATTTGTGGGCTTGTAGGCCCTGCAGTGTTTTTTCGTAGATGCTTTTTTCTGGTTAAATTATACTAGTCGTTGGAGGCACCCTGTGAGAGAAAAATGTGGCCGCTTCTTCATTGAAAAGGACTTCATTGTTCTTTTAAATTACTGGTGTAACCCCCGTTCTCGCAAATACATATTCCGAAGTATTTTCTGTATTTTGATTATTTATAAACTCATTTTCTTTAAATTCATTTTTGGATCTTCTATCAAAGTCTTTTCTAATCGACAATTATATTTATTTCGACTGATACTATATTTTAACTTTATTTTCTACTCCTAACCGATCGACTATTTACATTTTAGCCCAAATCAAATATATTATTACTGTTTGGAATTTAATAATTTTGTTAAACTCAAATCCCATTTTGATATATATTATAATTATTATTTCTTGATTGTTTATTAAAATTCAGCTGTTGTTATTTATTAATTTGCAAAAGCCTATAGATCTTAATCTATAATTTATTATATTTCGAGTATGAATTTTATGTATACTATCTGATTTAATTAATTAATTTGTACTATTATATCGCTATTTATTATATTTTTGCCTAATCTTATTATTATTATTCTTTTCTTAATTATTTATTAATTTGTGAAGGTCCATAGATCTTAATCCATTTATTATTATTTATTATTTTAGAGTCCAAACAAAGTATATTATTAATATATGATTATTCTAATTATTTGTAAAAAGTTCAATCTTAACCCAATTGTATTCTTCCAATTAAATTTATTTTTGTTGAACCCTGATAATTTTGTTGTTCAACCTATTTAAATTTGTGCATTGTATATACCCAATTAGTCTATTAATAAATCCTATTTTATTTATTTATTGTTTTCCCAATTGGATCTAAACCCAAAACCCTATAACTTTTCCTGTTGAATCGTAACTCGCAACCCGTACCTGCTAACCAGTTAACCCAATACCCTATAGCCCACAACCTAATAATCCCCTATAAATACTCTCATTATCATTAACCCTAATCATTATCATCAAATCCTTCTTCCGCCGCCGCTTTTCTTCTTTCGCTCCTTTGTTAATTTCGAAACCCACGACTGCAGCAACCTAGCGCCGCCTTCGACCTTCATCCCCGTCGACTGTCGCCCTGTCACCGCAGCCACCCTCAGTGCCATTGCCACCAACATCATCAACATCCCCCGTTCTCCTCATCGCCCGAGTCGCAACCACCGCAGCAACCAACTCCACCTCCATCCTTGTCTTCATCCTTATCCTCACTGCAATCCCGAGCGTCCCTCGCCTCCCGTCGGCTGCCCTTCACCGCCTGTGTACAGCAATCGCCATCCTTCCTCGACCTTGAGCACCCCCACGCTCGACCACCTTCCCTCGATGCTCCCGGTCTCCCTCAGTCACCGCTCTGCAATCCCCTGCATCTTCCACCGCAGCCCTGCGCATCGTCGACGCCTACAACCACTTCACCACCGACTACCACCATCAAGCCCCCTCGTCATCGTTGCCGCCATCAATAACGCCAGCGAGCCCACTTGCTACCGTTATCACTGCTGCCATTGCCGCTGTTTTCTGTGTGCACATGTGTGTGTACCGGCGTTGTGCGTGCTTCGGGTGCACGTGCTACTATTGCTGCGCGTGTATTGTTGCCGCCGTTGGATCTCTTCATTCATTTTCATTCACATTTGGGTTAATCGTCAATAAGGCAAGTCACTTTTCACTCTCAAATCATTATTGTATATCATTCGAACCTCTCATGGAAACTCCGCAAGTTAATCATGAATTATTTATCGTATTGTTATATGGTTTATCTTCCGTCGAGTATTACATGAGCTAACCTAAGATATTCTTGACTTCGTGCCATTATTGACTCTAAAATATCTAATTTTTCATTCATTCATGTTGTATTGATAATAGAAGTTATTCATACATGACCGCACAAATAGACTATTGTAGAATTAATTATTAGGTTGTTGTGCTTGAATGATTGATTGATGCCTTGTTTGATGTTAAACTAGTGTATGGCTATATTCTTCATTGTACTTACCATGTTATTGTGCTTACCACGCTGAATATATAAGATTTGTTAACTATTCAGTTGAAGTTCATCATATTTATATCGCTTTTATTTCATGAAATATGTTAAACCCTGATTTTCACTGTCTGCCTGAAACTTGTGAGATCTTTTTGACCCAATATTTGACATAAAAAAATATAGCTTTCTAAACAAAAATTGTAGCCCTATGTTTCTAGTTTCCAGATTATCTAAAATATTTGAGTTCCGAGTTTTATTGCAAGAGTTATGGTATTTTTACTACTGCTGCATTTTTACTTCCATAATTCCTGATTCATTTATTTCTTCATGTTTAAGTTATTAAAAAGCTAAGTTAATGATAGAATATCGTTCTAATAAATTTCAGATTATTAGTTAACATGATTAAGGCTTGACAAATATTTTTGATGAATTTAAAATTGGGTTTTACTGATTTTACAAATATAACAACTTGATCTTGATTTTTTATTAGAACATGTAATCTGTAAAGAACGATGTAATTAACCTATCTATTATTATCGGATTTCGTATTTTAAATATGCGTTGGAACCGGGTAGGAGTATACTTTCTAGAAATTCTGACGGATCCAATTTTGGATTTCTGTAGCAACCGAAAACTTGATTTTGGTACAATAAACTATTGCTGTCCAGAATTGTGTTTCCATATTTTCTTAATATAATTGTATATATATCGTTATATTGACTGGATGGAAGTGTATAAATTACATTGCATGATCCTAATATACTATTGTCATCATTCCAATTGTCCCATTCTAATTGAACGTCATATTGTTACTTCTATCAATACCATCATTCATCAAATTTCTCTAAATTGCATAATGTATTGATTTTATCGATAAAGTATTTAACAAGCCGGGGTTTAAGTGTTGACTTAAGTAGTGGACAATATAGAGACTGTACTCAGAAGAGGGGGACCGTGTTTCTCCAAAATATTGTGTCGGCTATTATTTATCGATTGATTTTTGGATTACTGACCACAGTATCCCAATTCATCGTGCAGTGCTTATCGTGCCGAATAGTGCTTATCGTTTATCGTGCAACGGAGTTGATATCGTTGTTATTTAGTGTTATCGTGTCAAGTACATTAACTATAGAGCCCACCACTAGAGTCTAAACGATATTGATTGTATGTACGGAACCTGTGGTATGGGACGCAGTAGTACGTGCATTAGTTATGCTAAAAACTAATAGACTTAAGAATTGACCCAATATTGACACTACATGTTGAACATCGTCATTGCTATTGATATTGAACATTGTTTATTGATATTGACATCGACCATTATGTGTTGATATCGAATATTGAAATATCGCTTATTGTTAGACCATCGCATTGTTACCATTGATATTGATTATTGCTATCGTCCATTGTTATTGATTCCTTTTATTTTATTGAATTCATTGTTATACTGTATTTCCATCGTTCATTGCTTTCTCTACTTAATGTCCATGACTTGCTCTAAGGACAATTTTCTCTTCTTTTTAGATAAGATATTCACAGGTGATCAAGGAGAGTTATCTGCAGGACTTGGAGAACAGTCTTTCTGAGGATTTATTGCATCCTAGATTGATCGATATTTTTTGGACTTCTTGCATTGAGTTTTATTAAACATTGTATTATGGGCTTTTGACCCAGAGATTGTTATTTTGTTTCCAGACATTAGATTATCGTATTTAGTTGTTTCATGTTTATTCCAAGTATTGTTATTCATGTGATTGTTCTTATTGCATGCGTGGTTGTATCTATCTTGTTATAATGTTGAGTTAAACAATAACAGCTTATGGATGACGCAAGTCATTCGCTAGGCCAATGTCACGCGCTTGTGTTCAGTGTTTTTGGGAAGCGGGGCGTGATAGCTGGTATTGCCACTGGCTGTATATGAGGGGAAAAAACTGCTGTAATTAATTTGTGGAGGTATATAAAAAAGAGAATACTTATATGAGTACATTAAGAGACACGATGTTAGAGCATCCACAACGATTTGCTATTTTGGCAGTTTTGCCATTTTTTAGCAAATGATGCTCTGCAATGGTTTGCTATTTTTTCATTGTTTAGCAAAATCGCTACAGCATCGTATTATATTTGGCAATGGATTTGGCAATATGCATAATTCAGGAGACGAAACATGATGTTTCGTCCATCGTATTTTAATATATTTTAAATGCATCGGACGAAACATCAACTCAAAAGAGAATTTATTGAATTTAAAAAGCCACAAAAATAGAAACTTTCCAAGAATTTAAAATATTTAATAAGTTAAATAAATAAATAGTTAGTTAATTATAATTAATTACCTTATTAGCTTATTTAATATTTAATTAGTTAGTTAGTTAATTATGATTAGTAAGTTTAATAGTGATTATTGGGCTTTGAAATTGACAGCAAGGCTTTGATTTTGGCAAATGTCTTGGATGAAACATCATGTTTTGTTCGATACTTTATCATTTTTGCAAAAAATGTCCGGACAAAACATGATGTTTCATCCGAGGCAAATTTTTTCTCCCTCCGACGAAACATCTACGCAGGAAAAAAAGACCAGCCATTTTTTAAATTTTTTTAAAAAAAATTTCTGACTAAACATCATGTTTCGTCCGTTCGATTTTTCCTCTACTTTGCTATTTTTTAGCATTTCACTACTACAGCAAACATCAAAATTGATATTGTTATTTTGCCATTTTGTAGCATGCACCACTGTGGTTGCTCTTATGCAAATATTTTAGCGTTCTTGGAAAAAAAGATAGGTGGGGTTGGGATTATAATATACTAGTAATTTGTACGTGCGATGCATGTCTTAAAAAAATATATTTTTAAAAGTAAAAACTCCGACGTAGTCTGACCTCGTATTTGAGACATTCTTTATATTGATTATGCACGACCGATGCACGAGTTTGCTTGTAACCCAAACTCTCCCATTATAAGTGTCATGCCCTACTTCCCAAAAGAATACAGAATACGAGTACGTAACAAGCCCAGCGAATAGTTTTCATCATTCGTAATCTGTAAGGATCAACTCAATAGTAAACAGAAAGATACAACCATGCATGCATGAAACAAATCTCAAAATCACATGAATTAATTGAAATAAAAAACATAATTCTCAAATAAAAACAAGATCTGGAAAACAATAAAACTCTGGGCCACACATGCTCAATTCCAAAGTATAAGGTAGCAATAAAAGAACTGAGAAACTCGATGCCGAAATAAACTAAAGCATAAAAGATCCCAATCAAAAGCTTAGAACACTTGATCGCTTACTCCTGCAGGTAACTGGTCTTCAAAACCTGTATAATTATCATTTTGAAAGAAACAGGGAAGCGGGAAAACAATATGCCGTTAGTGCAAGCTACATGCCGCAAGTAGTACATGCAAAGAAGGTACAGAAACAAGGTAAATAAGAATACAGAGTGGGAAACAAGAATCAAGAGTACCGAACATCGCATGACAGGAATGTAACAGATAAATAGAGTCAAATAAACTAATAAGCAAGTAAACAGAATCATATAACAAAATCAGGTAACAGATAACATGTAAACTTGTAACAGATATCAGGTAACATGTGAAACAGATGACATGAATATACAAGTGAAACATATTATTCTTATGTCTTTTTAATCATATCTAATGCATCACTCATGCGTCCCTTACCACATGGTTGCTGACATACAAACAAGTTACGTTTAGATTTAGTGGTGGATTCTATAGGGCCGTGTACTTAGGCATCATATAAACAGATAAACATATAAACTGAAATAGATAAACAGACCCATGAATCATATAATCAGTATTCATACAAACAGATGGGACCCTACGGGTCTCCTTCCTGTACACCTTTCCATAGGGAAGAATGTAGTCAGGTAATCATATAAACAGATAAATAGATAAACAAATAACATATGGAAAACACGAGCTCCCTTCTGAGTACACTTTCCTATATTGTCCACTACCAAATCTTTCCCTTAAACCCCGGCTTGTTACTTATTCTTTTTACCAAAACAAACATGAATGTGCAAAATCAGGGACATGTAAACATGACCAGGATAGAAGCCAAGTTCAGACTGAGCGGAAAATATGTTCGGCTTGCCATAAACAAAATTATAAATATTGAAACAACAAGAACTCCAATTCTGGATAGCAGGACGTTGCTGTACCAAAACTGGAATTCCTGCTGCTACAGAAAAGCCAATCTGGATTCGTTAGAAGTTTTAGAAACTAGACTCTCTTCCGGTTCTAGCTCATATACACACGATATATAAAAGTCAAAGAAACTATGTTCAAATTCTAATTCTTTACAGATTTCGTGTTCAGGTAGAAACTTAGGGTACAATTCCTATATTCATAAATCAGTAAAAATTTATTCAAAAATTCTATTAAAATTTATAATAAGGTTCTTAATCATGTTAGGCAACATACTGGAATATATCATGGCATAATTCACACTATTACTCTGACTTTTAACTTAATAACCAAATCCATATACCATAAATCAGAAATCTGGAAAATCTAAAGTAATCATCATTAAAAATGAGATAACTCGCACATCACAAATCGGATTTCAGATCCGTCATATGTTCTAGAAACTAGAAACAAAGGTTTACATTTCATGTCCACAAACTCAGTCATGATTCTGACATTAACATGGTTTAATTCGTCGTGCCAAATCAGGACAACAGTAAATGAGATTTCTTTTGCATGAATTATAACATTAATAGTAACTACAATGGGTCCAAGTTGATGTATAATGCAAATCATAATTTAACGGGTATTCAAATCAGCACGCCATGTCTACTCTCAAACTCATTAAGCGAAGCATTATTAACATGTTTAACATACAAACAAAACATCTATACTCATAGTGATTCATGGACATGCATTCACATAGATAAATATCTAGATCTAATTCATGTTCGTGTAATGGATGTAATTACGAAATGTTTGTGATCCTTTACGATTACGGAATTGACAGAAATAAATCAAATGGTAGGGTTAAGATCATCAATGGGTAAAACATGAAGAATGAGTCACAACGATGAATCTACTTGCAGAATTTCAAAAAAAATTGATTGTACGAGGAAACAAAAAAGATTCATACAAGGATACTTGCCTTGTAAGGATTATATGACGATGACGAAAACTCGCGAACACAAACCCACGAACCAAGCACATGAACGAGGCACGAACTCGCACGAACAGAATCACGAACACACGCGACGAACCATGGCGACGGAACGACTGCGACGATGGTCGCTAGCTGACCTTGGGTCTGAATGCAGTCGGGGCTGCTGTTGCACTGTGTAGAGGCAATCTAGGATGAGTACAGGGACAGGGGAGGTGTGGATATGTGATGGTGGGCGATGGCGATGATGGTGAGCGATGGGTTTCGGTGGGTGCAGTTTGACGGGAGGTGGATGGCGACGGAGGAAGGTGGGGTGCAAGTGCGGGGTGCAGCATAGGGAGAAGAGAGAGAGGGTCGGGGGGTGCTGGTGGTGCAGGATGGAGGATGGCAAGGTGGATGGTCGGGGGTTCGAGGAGGATGACAGGGGAGAAGGATCGATGATGGAGAAGGTGGCGACGAGGCTGAGGAGGAGGAAGAGGAAGGGTGCGGGAGTAGGGGATGACAGCTTGTTAGGAGATATTAGGGTCTGCTAATGATGATTAGGGTTAGGGGTTAAGGAGGGTTATATATAGGATTAGAATCAGGGTAATGGGCTATTGGGTTAATGGGTATAGGGTTTAGGATCCAATAGGAAAAGAATAATTAATAGGATTATAATAAGATTAATTTGGGGATGAAAATATGCAAAAATTTGAATAAGATGAACAACAAAATTTTAGGCTCAACAGAAAATAAAAAATTAAATAGATTGGGAGACAAAAATTGAGTTGAAGGCAATAATGAATTCCATTATAGAGCAACAAATTACAAGGGTACAGATATAGAACAATGAATAAAAATACCAAGAAAAATACAATAACTGAAAATAGGGGTTACAATAAGAGTAATGCTACGCCTACAATCTTTCAACTATCTTTTTCTTTACAAAAAGAAGCAAAAGAAGCTACTGGAATAGATAAGGGAACTTCTTCTGGATCTCCTCCAATTTCCAAGTCGACTTCCCTGGCGAGTGAGGATTCCAAGAAACTCGAAACCAATCTCATGACCTTGTTCTTCAATACCTTCTCCCGCCTATCCAAGATGGCAACCGGTTGGACTTCACAAGATAGATCTTGCTGCAATCTGATGTACTTCCTCAGTTGTGAGACGTGGAACACATCATGAACCCCTGACAAGGCTGGTGGTAGTGCAAGTCTGTAAGCTACCTTGCCTACTCGCTCCACAATGTCAAACGACCCAATAAACCTGGAGCTTAGCTTGCCCTTACCTCCAAAGCGAATAACACCTTTCCGCGGCGAAACCTTGAGAAAGACATGATCTCCTGCCTCAAATTCCAATGGTCTTCGATGAACATCGGCCCACTTCCTCTGCCTGTCCTACGTTGCTTGCAAATGTTTCCTGATCTGAGCCACTGCATCAACAATCTTCGTGATCAACCTTGGCCCAAAAGTTTTCTCTCGGCTAATGTCATCCCAACATACTGGCGATCTACACTTCCGACCGTAACGTGCCTCGTACGATGCAGCTTTAAGACTTGCCTAGTAATTATTGTGTACGTGAACTCCACCTAGTGCAGATGGTCCTTCCAAGAACCTCCAAACTGAAGGACACATGACCTCAACATGTCTTCTAGAGTCTGAATCGTCCTTTCAGATTGTCCATTTGTATGAGGATGGAAAGCTGTGCTGTAGTTCAACTTTCTCCTAAGACTCCCCTAAAGGCTCTCCCAGAACTGCGACCTTAATCTCGTATCCCTGTCGGATACAATGCTGACAGGAACTCCATGAAGACGCACAATCTCCTACATGTACTTCTCGGCTAGACTCTCATTCGACTAACCAACTCTAAAAGAGTTGAAATAGGCACTCTTCGTCAGTCTATCCACAATCACCCAAATGGTATGGTGACCATTGGGACTCCTGGGCAACGCAGTCACAAAATCCATGGTGATGTTCTCCCATTTCCACTCCGGAATAGGAAGTGGTTGAAGGAGTCCAGCCATCCTCTGATGCTCTGTCTTCACTTACTGACAGATCAAACACTGGGAAACAAATCTTGCTACTGCCCTCTTCATGTCGTGCCACCAAAAATGTTGCTTCAGGTCCCTGTACATCTTCGTGCCTCCAGGATGAATAGAATAAGATGACTGGTGGGCTTCATCAAGTAACTTCTGCCGGACTTCACCCTTTGGGACACACAATCTAGCCCCAAACCGAAGTGATCCATCTGAGTGAACAACCATATCAATCCTTGAACCTGATTCCACTTCAGCTCAGAACTTCTATAACTGCTTATCGCCCGATTGGGCCTCCTTGATCTGTTCCACTAATGAAGACTGCAGCTGAAGCATCATACACTGCTGCTCGGCACCGAGTAAAACCACATTCAAATCCAGTCTCCTCATATCTTCCTACAGTTCCCTCTGTCGAGTAAGAAACATGGCAGCAGGTCTCCTACTCAGTGCATCGGGTACCAAGTTTACCTTACCGGGGTGATACTGTAGGTTGATATCATAGTTGACCATCAACTCTAACCATTGCCTCTGCCTCATGTTCAACTCTTTCTGTGTGAACACGTAATTGAGGCTCTTGTGATCAGTGAAGATCTCCACTATATCCCCAAGCAAGTAATGCCTCCATAACTTCAGGGCAAAGATTACGGCGACAAGCTCAAGTCGTACGTGGGATAGTTCTTCTCATGCGGCCTTAACTGCCTAGATGCGTAGGCAACGACTTGACCTTTTTGCATCAGTACCGCACCCAAACCTCTGCTAGAAGCATCGCAGTGAATCACAAACCCTCCTGGACCATTTGGAATAGTAAACATGGGTGTTGATGTCAATTTGCTCTTTAGTTCTGTAAAATCTCATCACAAGCTCTATCCAAACAAACTTCTGTTCCTTTCCAGTCAGCTTAGTCAAAGGTCCGACAATCTTAGAAAAATCCTAGACAAACTTCCGATAGTAGCCTGCTAGACCAAGGAAACTCCTCACTTCAGAAGCTGACTTAGGCACTGGCCAATCCCTAACTGCTTCAATATTGAATGGATCTACAGAAATTCCATCACCTGATATGATGTGGCCCAGAAATGCGACACGATCGAGCAAAAGTTCGCAATTACTGAGCTCCCGTACAGCTGATTCTCTCTCAGCCTCTCAAATGCTCAGCATGTCACGCCCCGCTTCCCAAAAAGGAATACGGAATACGAGTACGCGACACAAGTCCTGCGAATGGCTTTCACCCTTCATAAGCTGTAAGAATCTTTACAACATATACAAGAATAAACAAGAGATTTACAAGAGAAATAATCAACCACGTATGTATAACTGAATCAATATAGTTAACAAGATTACTTGAACGCAAGAATACTAAATCTCAAATAGTCAAGTCTGGAACAAAACTCAAGTCTGGGACAAAACGCCCGATACAAATATCCATGTAACGAATTACAATTATTCAAGATAAGCAACAAGAATAAATAAATGTAGCAAGAACTCCAGCCAACTAGAATCTTTGATCACCTACTCCGTTGGGCAGCTGGTCACCAAAGTCTACAAGTGACAAATTTGCAGGAACAGGACAGAGAAAAGACAATGCAAGTTATGGGCCACTTGTATTGCAGGCAACAAGTACAAGAAACAAATAGACAAGAATAGAGTAACAGCAGAAGCAAGTATAGCATGGAATATGTAACAAGAAAATAGAGCAACTAACTATAAGTCAAGAACAGAACAAGTAGCATGGCAAGGTAAATGGGTGCAAGTGGCATGTAACAAGTGTCAAGTGGTATGTAAACGAATAACAAGTAACAAGTGTCAAGTAATCAAGTATCATGTACAAGTAACAAATAGCAAGTGTCAGGTGATCATGTTGTTTTCAAGTCTTATATCTTCAGTAATATCATCATGACTCTCAAAGTCATGTGCGGTAGCAATACCAAACCAAATACGACGAGTAGTGGGGTCCTGAGCTAAACCTTGGCTAAACCTTGGAAATCTTAATGCCATAATGCCTTTCAAATCCTCCTAGCCATTATCCTACTGCAATAATTCTTGCTAAGAAGAATGCCCATGTTGTGGCAATTCCACCCAGAAGGTAATGAGTTACTCCTACAACACGTCCTTGTACAATGCTCAAGGCAGCACTTCATGCGTCCCACATTTTTACCACATAGTTGCTACATTCAAACAAGTTACGTTTTAGATTTCATAGTGGACCATAGAGGGCAGTGTACTCTGGGACAAGTATCAAGTAATCATGTATTAAGTATCATGTATCAAGTATCAAGTGTCAACTGTGCAAGTGTCAAGTAATCACGTTTCAAGTATCAAGTATCAAGTATCACCTAGGATCTATGGATCCCCTTCCGAGTACACGTTTCTGTATTTTCCACTATTAGATCTTTCCCTTTAACCCTGGCTTAGTTTCTTGTTATTATTATTCAAGCAAGCATGGACATGCACAAACAAGTCAAGAAACATGGCAAGACAATAAGGGACAAGTACAAGTTGAATAAAGGACACGAACGGATGACGAATGACTCAAAATAGACTAAGACAACGAAAATTCTAGTTCTGAACAGTAAGACAGTACTACACCAAATCTGGGATTCCCTTTGCCACGGACATGCAAATCTGGGATTCGTCAGAAAATTTAGAAAATAGACTCTCGGCTATATCCATCACATATATACAAGTCACATAATAATCACAGAAACAAGGCTCAAAACAGAATTGTACACAGAAAATATGTTCAACCAGAAATCACAAGATTGTATTCACAAGCATGAAAATGACATAAAAACTTACTGATTAAATCCAAGAAAAATCTTGGGTATTCCCTAGTATGTCTAGTGTCAGAAAATATAATTTTATAATATTCCAACATAGACAGTATAGTCAAATAAAATCAGAAAACAGCAAGATATAGCAAGTTTGCAAATCTAAAACTTTAGACACAACAGTACTAAAACAGCGATAAATAACAAAGTATAACTCGAAATCCAAATCCGTAAAAAGAGTAGCAAAATAAATACAGCAGGCTACATTTTGAATTTACAAAGTTTTTAGCAACATCAACTAGAATAAGGTGGAAAACATGGTTCTTTACTGAACAACATGAAATTTTTCGAAGTATAATAGTTGTTTACAAGCATAGAATAGTTTATAGATGTCATCAAATAAATCCACAAAATTTTGGGGTTAATTCCAGTCAAGTCTAGTTATACCCAGCAAAATATTAGATTCAAATTTTATCTTTATCATCAGTATTAAAATAAATAACTCTACAGAATTCACATAAAAACCGAATCTGGAATTTTTAACACGTCTGTAGTAAAACAACAATAACTCACAACTCACATATCGAAACTGAGATCTGCCAGAAATTTTGAAAAATAGATAGCGAGATCTATTATTTATATTCACAAATAATTTTGATTTACTGACCTCAACATGGTCTAAAATACTGAACAAATACGGTCAGCAGCAAAAACAGATATCTTTTCATGTATTAAGCAAAATAGTTCATATGTAACAAATCCAAAAACAAAACAAAACCCAAGGCATGGTATAATAGATGTCTTACAACATGGTATGGGGTATTTTACAAAGTTACAATGAGGTACTACGGCTAACATACCAAGCATGCAAGATTCATACAACATATCATAGATCTTGGAACAACATAAAAAGATGTATCAAGAATCTAGATTATTTCAAAGTTATTTCATGTTATGTGTGTAACAAAGACGACTACGGATGGATCAACAAATAGAGATAAGATCTAATAAGGGATTTTCTTGAGAACGAATCTAGAGACAAAAACCACACTACAGGTGGTATTTAGTAATTGTATATACAACAAAAGAATACAAGTTACTTGCCTTGCAATTCACAACGGAAATTATGAGAAGACTAGAATAACGGGAGTGGATTCCCTGGGCACGAACACAGTACCAATGAATGGACAACCACGAACAATCGATTACGAACACAATCACGAACACAATCACGAACACTGTCCAACGCCTGAGATCAATACATGCACACAACCCAAAGTCAAGGCAGCCTAAGGAATAGATGTAAGTGCACTGTGAGAGGATGATGACGGACTAGGACAGACAGGGACGATGCACTGGATAGGGACGGCAGCACTGGCTGGCATGGAGCTGGCTGGCATTGCTGTCTTCTGGAGGAGAAAAGGAAGGCGCAATTGGGGAGTCTCCGGAGGAGGCAGGGCGACAGGGGGTGCTGGCATCGGGAGTGGAACAACGACGAGGTGGGGTGTCGCGGCGAGGATAGGCAGTTGCTATGGGATGCTGCTGTCGTTGCTATATCTATGGGAGAGAAGAAGGGAGGAGAGGGGCTGTTGCTGCTGGGGTTATGGAGGTAGGACGCAGCGGCGACGGGAGGGTGGATCAGGATGCAGGTCAGGGGTGCACACAGGGGGGTAAAGGGAGAGAGGTGAGCGGGAGGTGGACGGTGAAGTAGTAGGCGGCTTGGGTTTTAGATGATTAGGGTTTGGATTAGTAGGGTTAATTGTAGGTGATTATATATAGGAGATGGGTAGGGTTTCTGGGGGGTAACAGGTATTGGATAATGGGTTTTAAACCCAAAAAGAACAGAACATGGTTTAGGGTTTTTAATTAGGATCCAACAAGGAGATATAGGACATAGAATTAAACAATAATCAAATAGACCAAGAACAAAAATTAATTAGAGTTAAACAATTCAATCGGAGATAATAAATTTGGACCAAAAGATTAAATCACATCAAGAAAATATTCAAGGCCACAAAATAGTTTCAAAGTCAAAACAGATAGATTGATTATTGAGAATGAAGAACAATACACGGTTCAGGAGAAACAGAAGAGTACAAAATGAATAAATACTCAGGGAAAAAAATACATCCAAAATACAAGAAATGGAAAATAGGTGGTTACAAATCCTACCCACCTAACAAGAAGAATTTCGTCCTCAAAATTCAAACAAGAAGTACATAGGGTAACCTCGAAAAGAGAGAAAAAAAGGAAAAAACAGAAAGCTACTCAAACAGATGAGGTATCTTCCGCTTGATCTCCTCCTCCAACTCCCAAGTCAACTCACCTGGCGAGTGAGGATTCTAAGAAACTCGAACCAGCTTGATGACCTTTGTTATTCAACACTTTCTCTCGCCGGTCTAAGATAGAAACTGGCGGAACCTCACAAGTCAAATCCAGTAGCACAGGTCACTCTGAATAGTCGATCACGTGGCTCTCATCACGGATATATCTCCTAAGTTATGAGACATGGAAAACATCGTGCACTCTAGATAAAGCCGGTGGCAATGCAAGATGATAGGCCACCTTGCCTACTCGTTCCACGATATCAAACGGTCTGATAAACCTAGGTCTGAGCTTGCCCCCACCACCAAACCGAATGACACCCCGCCATGGCGATACCTTTAGGAAAACATGGTCACCAAACTCAAACTCCAAGGCTCTCCTATGGACATCTGCCTATCTCCGCTGCTTGTCCTGAATTGCCTGAAGATGCTTCCTGATCTGAGTCACTGCATCAACTGTCCTGGTGATCAACTCCGAACCCAACGACTTTCTCTCACCAATATCATCCCAACACACTGGTGATCTACAATTCTGCCCATATAGTGCCTCAAACGGTGCAGCTTTAAGACTGGCTTGAAAGTTGTTATTGTACGAGAACTCTACGAGGTGCAAATGGTCCTCCCATGATCCACCGAACTGCAACACACATGACTTCAACATGTCCTCTAGAGTCTGGATGGTCCTCTCTAACTGTCATCTGTGTGGGGATGAAAAGCTGTACTGTACTTCAATTTACTCCCTAAACTACTTCGAAGACTCTCCCAAAACTAAGACCCGAACCTCGTATCCCTGTCGAATACAATACAGACTGGAACCCCATGAAGTCTGACGATCTCTTACATGTACTTCTCAGCTAGGATCTCAGTAGACTGTCTGACTCGGAAGGGAATGAAGTGAGCACTCTTCGTCAGTCGGTCGACAATCACCCAAACGGCATTGTGACCCTTGGGACTCCTCAGAAAAGCAGTCACAAAATTCATAGTGATATGTTCCCACTTCCACTCCGGAATGGAAAGCAGTTGAAGAAGTCTGGCGGTTCTCTGATGTCTGCTTTCACCTGCTGGCAGATCAAATACTGAGGCACAAACCAAGCCACAACCCTCTTCATACCGTGCCACCATAAATGAAGATTCAAGTCCCGGTACATCTTAGTACCTCCAGGATGAATAGAATACGACGGCTGGTGGGCTTCCTCAAGCAACCTCTGACGAACTTCACCCTTTCGGGACACACAACCTGGACCCTAAAATGAAGTGATCCATCAGCATGAATAACCATGTCCATTCTGGAACCAGCCTCAACCTCTGCTCTGAATCCTTGCAAATGCTCATCACCAGCCTGAACCTCTTTAATCTGATCAGTATGAGACGACTGAAGCTAAAGCATCAAACAACTCTGATCAGAACTCGACAACAACACATCCAACTCCAATCTCCACATCTGCTTAGCCAAATCTCTCTGCTGAGTCAGGAACATAGCTGCCGGTCTCTTGCTCAAAGCATCTGGTACCATGTTGATCTTACCGGGATGATACTGCAGATCGATATCATAGTCGACCGTAAGCTCCAACCAACATCTCTGCCTTATGTTCCATTCCTTATGAGTGAAGACGTACTTGAGACTTTTGTGGTCTGTAAAGATCTCCACTCGGTCTCCAAGCAAATAATGTCTCCACAGCTTCAAAGCAAAGATCACTGCCGCTAACTCCAAATCAAGAGTTGGATAGTTCCTCTCATGTGGCTTCAACTGCCTCGATGCATAAGCAACAACTCGGCCGATTTGCATCAGAACTGCACCAAGACCCTTGCTAGAAGCGCCGTAGTGAACCGCAAATCTGCCTGAACCATCTTGAATAGTCAACACTAGCACTGACGTCAAGCTGCTCTTCAACTCCGCAAAAGCCTCACATCAAGCCTCAGACCAACAGAACTTCTGATCCTTTCCCTGTCAGCTTAGTCAAAGGCCATGCTATCTTTGAAAAATCTTTGACGAATTTTTGATAATATCTAGCTAGACCCAAGGAAACTCCTCACCTCTGAAACTGACTTGGGAACAGACCAATCTCTCACATCAACAACCTCGAACGGATCCACAGAGATACCAATGCCCGAGATAATGTGCCCCAAGAAGGTAACTCTGTCGAGCCAAGACTCACACTTGCCTGAGTTTCCTATAAAGCAAGTTCTCTCTCAGAGTCTGCAGAACGAACCTCAGGTGCTCAGCATGATCCTCCCCGTTCTGAGAATACACCAGAATATCATCAATGAAGACCACCAAAAATCTATCCAGGAATGGGAAAATACCCTTTTCATTAGGCTCATGAACACAGCTGGCGCATTCGTGACCCCGAACGGCATCACAAGGTACTCATAGTACCCATATCTAGTCCTAAACGTAGTCTTCTGCACATCTGTTGCCTTCACCTTGACCTGATGATACCTGTGAATGAAGATCCAACTTTGAAAAGACAGCTGCTCAGCCCAACTAAACAAGTCATCGATCCTGGGCAGCGGATACCGGTTCTTCATAGTCACACTGTTCAGTTTTCGATAATCGATGCACACTCGATGGCTACCGTCCTTCTTGATGACAAAAAGAATTGGAGCACCCGACGGCGTAACGCCGAGTCTGATGAACCCCAAATCTAGCAAACCCTGAATCCGCACCTTCAGTTCTACTAGCTCAATCGGTGCTATCCTGTAGGGACTCTTCGATATCGGTGCCATACCAGGCTGAACTTCAATACTGAACTCTTCATGTCTATCAAGAGTAAGCCAGGCAACTCCTCTGGAAAAACATCCAGGAATTCTCGCACTACTAGAGGCGCAGCCTCACAGCCTGAGTGCAACTCTATCGCACAATTCTCCTGATCAACTGCGGTCTCAACTCAGCCTAGGGGCATCTCCTGGCATGGAACTCAAACTCCGCGTGACTTGGGATTCGGAATACAACTTTCTTGGTACGAAAATCAATGATAGCATGGGATTCACCCAACCAATCCACACCTGAGAATGACGTCGAACCCCGAATTCCCAATGACAATCAGGTCGGTCTTGAAATCTGTACCACCAATAACCACGGGACTCTGCTAGCACTCTCGGGAACAGAAGACAACACCGCCACCTGTGACAATGCTCCAAGCCTCTGACATGATGCTGCACTCCAACTGATGACGAGCCAAAAAGCGGGAAGAGACGAAGGAATGGGTCACCCCAGAATCAAAGAGAACATGGGCAGGGAAAGAGAAAACTAGGATAACACCTAAGATAGAGTCAAAAGGAAAGGAAACAAAAGAACTGATGATTAAGGAGTGAGGAGATAACAATGCAGAAAAGATAGCATGAATGAATAGTGCAAGATAAATGAAAGAAGTAAAGGAAATAACAAACAATGAAATGCAAAGATGCCGCGACAACACCTTCTGCCATTTCAACATCTGCAGCTGTCAGGTTGTAAGCCTGACCTCTCCTGGCGGCAGCGGTCTTCTGACTGACAATCTGGCACTGAGGGGCAAGCGGTGGCCTGATTGGACCACGAGCTGGGGCTACCTACTGAGCTGGACCCCGACTGGAAGAGCCATCCTCTGCTGTGGGCAATCCCGCACCGAGTGGTCAGCAACACCACAACCAAAACAACGGCAATTGGTGTGCCTGCAGTCCTTGTGCTCATCCCAGCAAGTTGGCAAAAGTCACAAAAACCAACTCTCGGAGGACCAGCAGGAGATTAAGGAGCTGCGCTGATCGAATGGGCTGGGACAGGCCTCCGAATCGGCCCACCACAAGCCCTAGCAATAACTGAAGAGTGCTGCTGGGGAGGAACCAACCTACTGTGAGCCTGCTCCTGAGCTCGAGCTGCCTCAAGAGCCTCAGCATAAGTATGCAGATGAAGGGAAACGAGATGCATCTGAATATCTCCCTCAAGCCCCAAAAGAAATCTCCGAGCTTGATCCTCTTCGTTCGCCACTAGAACGACTGCGAAGCGGCTAAGCCAGGTAAACTCCGCTACGTACTCATCCACTGACCTGGCACCCTATTTCAGTGCTAGAAACTACTGCTCCATCTCAACCCGAGTGCTTCTAGAGAATAACTTCTCCAAGAAGCTCCTAGTGAACGTGCTCTAAGCAATGGGTTGCACGAGCCTTTCGGACTCAGCCCTCCACCAAATGTGGGCCAGGTCCACCAACTTGATGGTCACCACATCCACTCGATTAGTATCGGCAACTCTCGCTGCCAACAATAACTGCTCCATCCTGATCAACCATTGTTTGGCCTCCAAAGGCGTCTTAGTGCCAGAAAATTTGAAAGGGTGCAGCCACATGAAATTTGCCACTGTACCTAGATGAGGAGGGAGAGCTGCCTACGTAGGCACAATGGGAGTCGGGTTCCGAGCAACCTCTAATGCGGCCATCACCAGATCACTGTGATTCTGCTGCATTTGGATCAATCGCTCCAACACATTCGTGACAGCCTCTAATCTAGGCTGTTCCTCCTGTGGACGTGAAGTGGAACCTCTGCGAGCCATGGTCTACACATGATAAAAAATAATTAGCATCCAGATTAAAGTTGATTAAAATTTATTAATGTCATTGCATGGTCTGTACATTATTGAGCTAATCCTTAGTCGAGCCCAAACTTGTCTAATATATTAGTCAAGCTAATACATTAGCCAACTTGGAGCTCTGCTACCACTAAAAATCTTGTTACGCCCTGCTTCCCAAAAAGGAATACGAAATATGAGTACGTGACATAAGTCTAGCGAATGACTTTCACCATTCATAAGCTGTAAGGTTCTTTACAACATATACAAGAATAAACAAGAGATATGTAAGAGAAATAATCAACCACGCATGAATAACGGAATCAATATAGTCAACATGATTACTTGAAAGCAAGAATACTAAATCTCAAATAATCAAGTCTGGAACAAAACACAAGTCTAGGACAAAATGCCTAATACATATATCCATGTAACCAATTACAATTATTCAAGATAAGCAACAAGTATAGATAAATGTAGCAAGAACTCCAGCTAACTAGAATCTCTGATCACCTACTCTGTCGGGCAGCTGGTCACCAAAGTCTAGCAAGTGAAAAATTTACAGGAACAGGAAAGAGAAAACAAAAGCCCGTCAATGCAAGTTACGAGCCGCTTGTATTACAGGCAATAAGTACATGAAACAAATTGACAAGAATAGAGTAACAGTGGAAGCAAGTATAGCATGAAAGATGTAACAGCAAAATAGAGAAACTAACTCTAAGTTAAGAACATAACAAGTAGCATGGCAAGGTAAATGGGTGCAAGTGGCATGCAAAAAGTGTCAAGTGGTATGTAAACGAGTAACAAGTAACAAGTATCAAGTAATCAAGTATCATGTACAAGTGACAAGTAGCATGTGTAAGGTGATCATGTTGTTTTCAAGTCTTGTATCTAGTCCTATCTAGGTAGCACTTCATGTGTCCCAAATTTTACCACATGGTTGCTACATTCAAACAAGTTACGTTTTAGATTTTATAGTTGATCATAGAGGGCAAGTCTACTCAGGAACAAGTATCAAGTAATCATGTATCAAGTATCACTTCTCAAGTATCAAGTAATCACTTGTCAAGTATCAAGTATCAATTATCACATAGGATCTATGGATCCCCTTCCGAGTACACGATTCTGTATTTTCCACTATTAGATATTTCCCTTTAACCCCGACTTAGTTTCTTGTTATTATGATTCAGGCAAGCATGGACGTGCACAAACAAGTCAAGAAACATAGAAGGAAAACAAGGGACAAGTACAAGTTGAATAAAGGACACGAACAGATGAAGAATGACTCAAAATAGACTAAGACAACGAAAATTCTAGTTCTGGACAGCAAGACAGGTAATGCACTAAATATGAGATTTCCGTTGTCACGGACAAGCAAATATGGATTCGTCAGAAAGTCTAGAAAATAGACTCTCAGCCAAATCCAGCACATATATACAAGTCACATAATAATCACAGAAACAAGGCTCAAAGCAGAATTATACACAGAAAACAAGTTCAGCCATAAATCTCAAGATTGTTTTCACAAGCATGAAAATGGCATAAAAACATACTGATTAAATCCAAGAAAAATCTAGGGTATTCCCTAGTATGTCTAGTATCATAAAATATAATTTCATAATATTCCAACATAGATAGTATAGTGAAATAAAATATGAAAACAACAAGATACAGCAAGTTTACAAATCTAAAACTTTAGATACAGCAGTACTAAAACAGCGATAGATTACAAAGTATAACTCGAAATCCAAATCCGTAAAAAAGGGTAGTAAAATAGATACAATAGGCTACATTTTATATTCGCAAAGTTTTTAACAACATCAAATAGAATCAGGTGGAAAATGTGGTTCTTTACTGAACAACATGAAAATTCTGGAAGTATAGTAATTGTTTACAAGCATAGAATAGTTTATAGATGTCATCAAATAAATCCACAAAAAATTGAGGTTAATTCTAGTCAAGTCTAGTTATACCTAGCAAAAATATTAGATTCAAATTTTATCTTTATCATCAGTATTAAAATAAATAACTCTACAGAATTCACATAAAAACCGAATCTGGAATTTTTAACACGTCTGTAGTAAAACAATAATAACTCATAACTCACAAATCGAAACTGAGATCTGTTAAAAATTCTGGAAAATAGACAGCGAGATCTACTGATTTATATTCACAAATAAATTTTATTTACTGTCCTCAATAGGGTCTAAAATACTGAACAAAAACGGGCAGCAGCAAAAATAGAAATCTTTTCATGTATTAAGTCAAATAGTTCTTATGCAACAAATCCAAAAACCAAACAAAACACAAGACATGGTGTAATAGATGTCCAACAACATGGTATGTGGTATTTTACAAAGTTACAACGAGGTACTACGACTAACACACCAAGCATGCAAGATTCATGCAACATATCATGGATCATGTAACAACATACAAACATGTATCAAGAATCTAGATTTTTTCTAAGTTATTTCATGTCGTGTGTGTAACAAGGACGACTATAGATGGATCAACAAATAGAGATAAGATCTGACAAGGGATTTTCATGAGAACGAATCTAGAGACAAAAACTACACTACAAGGCGGTATTTAGTACTTGTATATACAACAAAAGACTATAAGCTACTTGCCTTGTAATTGACAACGGAAATGATGAGAAGACTAGAATAACGGGAATGGATTCCCGGGCACGAACATAGTACCAATAAACGGACAACTACGAACAACCGATCATGAACACAATCATGAACACAATCCAACGCCCGAGATCAACACGTGCATACAACCCAAAGCCAAGGCAGCCCGGGGAAAGATGTGAGTGTACTGCAAAAGGATGACAGCAGACTGGATGGACAGGGTCGATGCACTGGAAAGGGACGACGGCGCTGGCTGGCATAGCTGCAGGCTAGCATTGCTTATCTTTGGGAGGAGAAAAGGGAGGCACGACTGGGGAGTCGCCACAGGAGGTAGGGCGATTGGGGGTGCTGGCATCGGGAGTGGGACAACGATGAAGTGGGGTGTCACGGCGAGGATAGGCGACTGCTGAGGGATGCTGTTGTCGTTGCTGTGGCTACCGGAGAGAAGAAGGGAGGAGAGGGGCTGTTGTTGCTGGGGTCATGGAGGTAGTGTGCAGAGGCGACGGGAGGGTGGATCGGGATGCAGGTCGGGGGTGCACACAGGGGGGTAGAGGGAGAGAGATGAGCGGGAGGTGGAGGTGAAGTAGTAGGCGGCTAGGGTTTTTAGATGATTAGGGTTTTGATTAGTAGGGTTAACAGTAGGTGATTATATATAGGAGATGGGTAGGGTTTCTGGGGGGTAACGAGTATTGGATATTGGGTTTTAAACCCAAAAAGAACAGAACATGGTTTAGGGTTTTTAATTAGGATCCAACAAGGAGATATTGGACATAGAATTAAACAATAATCAAATAGGCCATGAACAAAAATTAATTAGAGTTAAACAATTCAATCGGAGATAATAAATTTGGAAAGAAAGATTAAATCAGATCAAGAAAATTTTCAAGGCCAGATAGATTGATTATTGAGAATGAAGAACAATACACAGTTCAGGAGAAAAATAAGAGTACAAAATGAATAAATACTCAGGAAAAGAAAATACATCCAAAATATAAGAAATGGAAAACTGGGGTTACACAGCATGATCCTCCCGGTTCTTGGAATACACCAAGATGTCGTCGTTGAACACAACCACAAACTTATCCAGAAAAGGAGAGAATACCCTGTTCATCAAGCTCATGAAGATTGCCGGTGCATGGGTGACTCCGAACGGCATCACCAAGAACTCACAGTGCCCATACCTCGTCCGGAAAGCTATTTTCTGGATATCCTCAGCCTTCACCTTGACCTGGTAACCAGAATGAAGATCCAGCTTCGAGAAGACTGAAGCACCCCCCAGTTGATTAAACAAGTCATCAATCCTAGGCAGTGGGTACCGATTCTTCACTATAACATTATTCAGATCTCGGTAATTGATGCAAAGCCTGCGGCTTCCTTCTTTCTTGTTGATGAACAAAACTGGAGCTCCCCAAGGCGAAATGCTGGGCTTGATAAAACCCAAGTCAAACAACTGCTGGACTTGCACTTTTCAGCACTACTAGCTTGACATCATTCTGTAGGGACTCTTCGATATCAGTACCGTACCCAGCTGGACTTCAATACCGAACTCCACTACTCGGTCGGGGGGTAGCCCGGGTAATTCCTCTGGAAATACATATAAGAATTCCCACACAACCGTAGGCGCACCCTCATTGACCGCATGCAACTCCAAGCACAAGCTTCTTGGTCAACCACGTTCTTGACATGCCCAAGTGGTGTCTCACCGGCATGGAACTCAAACTCCAAACGATCCGAAATCCTGAACACAACCTTCTTAGCACTACGATCAATAACAGCTTGGGAATCACCCTAACCAATCCATCCCGAGGATTACATCAATCCAGAATTCCCAATCACAATCAAATCGGTCCTTGATATCTGCACCACCAATTACGATAGGGCTCTGCTTGCACTCCCTGAACAGATGATAACACCACCACCTGTAGTAATATTTCGAGTTGCCTGACATAATACTACATGCCAATTGATGTCGATCCACAAAGTAGGAAGAGATGAGGGAATGAGTCGCACCAGAATCAACAAACATGGGTAGGAGAGAGTGAACTAAGATGATATCTATAGTTGAGTCAAAAAATGAGGGAAATGAATAATGAATAATGATGCAAGAAAGAACACATGAACGAATAAGGTTAGAAAAGACAATAAAGCAAAGAAATAATATAACAATGAAAACACAATATACCTGCAAAAACATCCTCAGCAGTCTCAGCCTCCTCCGCAGTCAAATTATAGGCCTGGCCTCTTCTCGGACTGCGTTCCTCTGACTAACAATCTACTGCTGAGGAAGAAGCGATGGCCTGATCTGACTATGAGCTGGTGCGCCTGCAGGGCTGGCCATTCCTCTTCTGAGGGCAATCCTGAATCGAGTGGTCACTAGCACCGCACGAGAAGCATTAGCGGTTGGCCTTCTTGCAGTCCTTACGCACATGCCTAGCTACCTGGCAGTAGTCACAGTCCACGTCCCTCCGTGGAGCAGTAGGTGGGGAGCTGCCCTGACAGTAGGGGCCGAGGTTGGCCTCCGTATCGGTCCTCCAGTGGGCCTAGCAGTAGCAGCAGCACAGTGCTGTGCAACCCGCTGAGAAGGAGCCCTCCTATTGCAAGTCTGCTCCTGAGCTCGAGCCGCCTCAAGGGCATCAACATACGTGCGAAGTCGGAGAGCAGCCAACTTCTCCTGGATGTCATGGTCGATTCCCCAACAGAAACCTCTGGGCTCGATCTTCCTCATTTGCCACCAAAGCGGTTGAGAAACAACTGAGCCTGGTAAACTCCGCAGCATACTCATCCACGGATTTAGCACCCTGTTACAAAGAGAGAAACCAGTTGTTCCATTTCCACCTTGGTGATGTTGGGGAAAGACTTTTCCAAGAAACTCCAGGTGAAGGTGGTCCAAGTAATAGGCCGCTTAAGCCTATTAGTCTTTGGCTCTCCACCAAATGTGGGCAAGATCCACCAGCTGGATGCTCACGACATCCACTCGGTCAACATCGGCAAACCCTTGCTGCCGTAGTAACTATTCTGTCCGAATTAACCACTGTTCAGCTTCCAGTGGCGTCTCTGTGCCTGAGAACTTGTCGGGGTGTAGCCTCATAAAATCTACAACAGTACCAAGGCGAGAAGGAAGGAATCCTTGAGTGAGCACAGCAGGGTTCCGGTTGGCAGCTTCCAACATGGCCCTCATTAACTCACTATGCTCCTGCTGCATCTGAACCAACTGTTGTAGCACTTGAGTGACAACCGAAACTTCTGGCTGATCATCTCGGGGTCGGGAAGTAGAGGCACCCCTCGAGCCATGGTCTGCACAAAACCAAATTAATTAGTATCCAGATCGAGTTGATTATCAATTATTCATGTGATTTGCATGGCCTACTTATTGTTGAGTTAAACCTGGCTAGATCCAAACTCGGCTAAAGCCCGAACCTGATCTGATACTAGTAAAAACCATTCACGCCCCGCTTCCCAAAAGAATATAGAATACGAGCACGTAACAAGCCCAGCGAATGGTTTTCACCGTTCGTAAGCTATAAGGATCAACTCGACAGTAAACAGAAAGATACAACTGTGCATGCATGAAACAAATCTCATAATCATAAGAGTTAATTGAAATCAAATACATAATTCTCAAATAAAAACAAGATCTGGAAAACAATATAACTCTGGGTCAAACATGCCCATTTACAAAGTATTAAGTAGCAACAGTAGAATTTTCACGCCTCGCTCCCCAAAAATACGGAATATGAATACATGACATTGGCCCAACGAATATCTAACGTCACCCATACGCTATTTATCCGATCAACTCAACAACATAATCAATAGAGAATAATTACACAGGCAATAATGATAATCTCATGAACAATAATACTTGGAATGAAGCAATTTGAAATATCTAAATACAATAATAATCCAATATGTGGAAACAAATAATTGCAATATTCAGGTCAAAAGCCCACAATACAATGAGATAACAAAAGTTCAATAATTAAATCTTCATAACAAAACAATAATTGATTAAGCGGCGATACTATCAATTCCTTCACCAGTGTTGTTCTCCCAATCTATCAGACAATTATCCATCAACAGCTGTAAACACTTCATCTTAAAAGATGAGAAAAATTGTCCTTAGAGCAAGTCATGGACAGCAAGTAGAGAAAGCAAGGAACAATGGAGTAATGATATAGCAATGAATTCAATGGATCAATAGGAATCAATAACATGAGACAATAATCAATAATCAATATCATGATAATCGAATGCAATTGGTATAAACAATGATTCAATAATCGATAACAATGTACAATGGTTGATGTCAATAACACAGGCAATATTCGATATCAACGGAAATGATAAGGTACAATATGCAATGTCGATGTCGTGTGATCCTTAAGTCTATTTATCATTTTAATCCTAACTAATGCACGTACTACTGTGTCACATATGTTCCATACTACATGTTCGATGCATACAATCAATTTTGTTTAGACTCTAGTGGTACATTTTATAGTTCATGTACTTGGGTCTTTACTGTAACAATGTTCCATCCATATGATAATTTATCCATAAGATGCTACAAGATCAGAAGATCACAAGATCACAAGATCACAAGATCACAAGATCACAAGAAAATGATATATGGAACCATGGGTCTCTTATCCGAGTACAGTCCCTATATTGTCCACTACTAGAGTCAACCCTTAAACCACGGTTTTTTAATTATTTTTTCGATGCAACAATACAATATGCAATCTAGAGACATTAGATGAACAATAGTAACAATAGGGAAATAATAGGATGATAACATGAAGTAGGACGATTAGAATGATGAAGATAACTCATTAGGATCATACAATGCAATATACACACTTCGATTCATGTAATACAATGATATAGGATTAATTAATCTACTAAAAACTGAAAAGTGAAATTTTGGACATTAAACACAACAGTAGTAAAATGATCATAACTTTTGCTACACAACTCGGAATTCAGAAATTCAAGATATTCTGGAAACTAGAAAGATAAGGCTACAATTATTATTCAGAAAGAAATTAATTTTGAGATTATTTACTGAGTCGAAAATAGTAGACAACATAAAGCCAGCAAACAACATACAGGTTTTTGGGTATTTTTCATGAAATAATTTAATTAAACATGACATGTATCAATTCTACTAGTCGATAAACTTCATAATCAGCATGATGGTTATAAAAACATGATAAATAAAATTAAGAACACACACATACACTAATTTAACATCAACCAAACAACAATCGATCAATCCAACATGCAACCTAGCAATTATTTCTACAATAGATTAATTGTATCGTGATTATATGAGTAACCCTATTATCAATTCTACATGAATGCATGAAAGATTCAATCTTTAGAGTCAACAAAGGCACGAAGTCAAGAATGTTGATTCTTGGTTTTGATGACTACAACACAGTACAAAGTTTGTCTATCACATATCTCTTGCAGAGTGTATCAAAGTCAATACCATAGTGAAATACACAATGGCAACACAATCTAATGAAGCTTTCAAGAGTAATTGATCAAGCTTCAAGATATCTAGACAAAGGCTCAAGCTCAAGACAAAAACTCAAGTTCAAGACAAGATTCTAAGTGCTTCAATTGTATTAAACAAAGTGTCTTGTAATATTGTAATTTTAATTCTTTGAGTCTTAAAAACTTGTAAAAGCCTTATCACACACATACTCACACATACTTTAAATAATCTGAATGTTTTACAAAATCATAATGTCAAAACAAGTTTGAATAAGTTCAGCTGTATGAGTACTAGTCGACCACTCCTTGGAACCAATCGACTGTCATAGTACGAAACTGCCTGAACTCATACAAGCTCTGGCCAGTCGACTCATTATGGCAACCCAATCGACTATTCAAGCCGTTTCGACAGTTTTCTGAATTTAAAACTTGTTTTTCAAATTCAAATCTTTTTTACTGCCGTTTTATGGCAGTTGGGATTCTATCTCTCAACGTGCAAACATTTCTCAATGTCCAAACGTTTCTAACTCTATAAAAAGGATATAGAACTCATTTGGCAAAGGTTCCCAAAAAGTCCAAGCATTTTTAACTCTCAAGCCTTTTGTTTTTCAACAAGAACAACTGTTTCAAAAGCATACAATCTCTCTAAGACTTGGTTCTCTGAATTTCAGTCTAATATAACATTGATTTCAGTTTAGACTGAATTCAGAAGTTGACCTAATAGCCACTATACAAAAGCACTATCACATACAAGGCTATAGGTTGTTGTAAACTCAATTTTGTTGTTGTTTTCACTCTCGTGTTGTGAGAGTGGTCCTCTCGGTTGGAGAGTAGGACTCTTGGTTTTAGAGTCAATTTCACTCTAGGGTGTAGAGTGGGTTTGCTCTCTCTAGTGGTAAGAGAGGTCTACGGATTTGACATTTTTGTTGTCAAAGGCAGTAGAGTATTCTTGTATTTTTTTCAAGAATAATGAAAAATCTCAAGTGGGTTGCTTGGGGACTGGATGTAGGTCGGGAGGACCGAACCAGGATACATCGTTATGTTTGGCTGTGATTATCTCTCTGTGGTTGTATTATCTCAACTTGCAATTTCAATTTCTCTGAGTTTTATTTCAAAAACTTGCCTGGTAAGTCGACTGGTTTTCCGCTACAAGTCGTCTGATCAGACTTGTAACTTTTCAGTAAAATAATCTTCTTATCTGATGCAACAATCGACTGTATATCTTTTTCAGTTGACTTAACAGTACGAAAAGTTCAAGTTCTTAATTATTTTTTATACAACACTATTCACCCCCCCTCTAGTGTTATTTGTCTTGCCTACAAGATCCAACACTTGGTATCGGAGCCTGGTTGAGTGCAATGGCATCTACTTCAAATGCAAGCCAATACTATGAAGGCCAATCCGCACAAAGGCCACCTCTATTCGATGGAACAAACTATAACTATTGGAAGTGTAGAATGAAGATCTACTTTCAGTCCATCAACTATGAGATTTGGAACATGGTTGAGACAGAATTCACCGCTCCTACAATTCCCTATGCACAATGGAACGATGACATGAAGAGCAACATAATGGACAATGCAAAGGCGATGGATGCTTTATTCTGTGCACTTACCAAAGAGGAGTTCAATTGTGTGTCAATTGCAACAACAGTTC
Organism: Hemerocallis citrina; assembly: GCA_017893485.1. Classification (NCBI taxonomy): domain Eukaryota; kingdom Viridiplantae; phylum Streptophyta; class Magnoliopsida; order Asparagales; family Asphodelaceae; genus Hemerocallis; species Hemerocallis citrina. The sequence continues at coordinate 50,210,324 of CM030366.1, forward strand.
ATCAAATTTGGCTCACACTCTGTAACACCCTACAAAATTGAAAATGACAATTTTACCCTCGGGTGTTATGCACGTGCATTTTGTACCATTATTGGTGATATACATAATGTATTTCGATAAGTATTTTGAATTCCGACTATTTATGCATTTTCCATATTCTTAAAATCCCATTTGAGTCAACTCAAATGCTAAATTTCAATCTTTGTGTTTTACGTTCTTTTTACGTATTATCGATACACGTGTCGATTTCAGGTATTCTACCGTTACGTGCAATATTTTCGATGAGTTTCAATTATTTATTTTTATGACATGTTTAAATTCATTTCACAAATAGGAATTCACTTTTTGTCTGTTTTGATTGAAATACGTTTATACGAGTAGTGCACGTGTTTTGCAATGTACATATTAATTACGTTATTGGATGCGTATATTAAATATATTTTTCTTATATTGTATTCCGATTATTTTTAAATAGTTTTTCGGTCGATAAACTCAATTTTGCTTTTTTTGAGATTTTATAGGCGATGCACATGTTTTCTATGTACGTACTGATTACGTATGAAATATGTATAAATTAATAAATATTTTTTTCTTATATTGTATTTTTATTATCTTTAACATTTTTCTGTTAAATAACGTCAAATTTCGTATTTTTAATGTTTTACGCGCAATGCACGTGTATCGGTGCACGTATTTGGGCGTGTCCTTTTTCAAAATAAATTTCATGAAATGTGTATCTATTTTATTCGTGCATGAAAAGTATAATTTTAAGTAAATTTTTATATACATATTTCGTATATAAACACGCGTTTTAAATTAAATAAATAAATAAATTTGTAGTGTATGCAAAGCACGTGCACGTCCAAAGTGCACACTTAATTTGGGGGGAAAAAATCTGGCTGACATTTGGAGTGGAGGGGTGGGTGTTTCTAGGAGCTCTTATTCTAGAAATTAATTTGAGTACAATTACAAATTCTTCAACCTTGGGTGGGTGTTTCTTAAATTCGTTCTAATATAGGAGTAGAAATTGCATGGTAGATAATATATAATTTTATTCGTTAAATTTGAATTGGTATGATGAAAATTACATGCTAGTTGTTATAGAGATTGATTGCTAAATTATAATTAATGGGATAGATGTGAGTTGCTAAATTTATTGTCCAAAGTTTGTTATGATGATTGTTAGAATATTTGCATGCAAAAATATATGCCATTTGGTAGTTGTGATTGTATGATGCATGATTAAAATAATAATTGAAATAATGCAAATATATGAAAAAAATGACTTTTGATACTAATGTGGCAAAGGAGTGAGGATCTAATCTCAATGATATTTATTTTGTGAGAACTTTATAAAGAAATTTTGATGAAAGACAACATTTTGTTTCGGGAAAAATTGATTATGTGTTCTAACACAATTTTGGGAAAAAACTAGTTTTATCGGCCAAAAGAAAACTTTATAAAATTTTAAATATAATATACTATATTGAATTTTGATGAAACATGTTTTGAAAAGAAATCAAGTTTTGGATGAGTACAAATCAATTGAAAGATTAAGTTTTAACAAACATCCTCTTGTGGAAAGTGGGTTGTCAAATTATAAAGAAATCATCGTTGCTTTTCAATATCGAAAATATATTTATGATCCACTTTAACTGTAACCTGGTGCAATCGATAGTTGACCGAACTAGAGTTGACAGTCGACTGTCAAGTATTAAGTTTCAGATTTTTTTGTCAGCAGGACATTCGATTGTTACTGTCTTGATTTTTGGTTCTGGAGTTTCAATGTTTCGCAGGACAGTCGACTGACCCTTTGCCAACCGTCGACTGAACTGAATGTCTTGTTTTTGAGTTTCAAAGTTTCGCAGGACGGTCGACTGGACATTTTTCCACAGTCGTAAACAGGCATTTTGGTTCTTGAGTTTTGAGGTCTCGCAGAACAACCGACTGGCCGCTTTTAACAGTCGACTGCCACTATCTTGGCTGATGAATTTTCCTGAGTTTGGATTTGATTTTTGACATGTGAAAGTTGAGTAAGATTAAATATGAGATTTTATGATTATTAATACTCGATTAAGATTACGTGATTTAAACACAATGTGATAAGAGATTAAATTGATAAAGAGGCTGAGTTGACTTATATCATGCTATGAGGTTATAAAAGAAATGTTTTGGGAAAGAATTTATGAATAAAAGAAATGAAAATATTATTTTGAGATTGAATATGGAATATTGTTGATCTCTTGAAAGAGATAGTTGTTGGAATCTAGAGGGTAGGCGAGACCCTAGTGACTGGCAGTTTTATTTATGATTTTTGGGAGCTAACCATTGAGGGTTGAGCATCTCTTGAGAAGTAGCCAGGTAGGCTGACTGTCTCTTTTGTTTTGGTTTAAATCCGGTAGGGTAAGCTAGCTCTAAGTTGTGATGATTTTCTTTTAAAACAAACAAAATTGTAATAATTAGATACATAGTGAAGATGTGATGAAAGTAAGAGAAAAACACAAGTCTGAGGGCCTCGAGTCTACGGTGTGAGAGTGATTCATAGATTGCCTACTTGATGAGTCAAGTCTTGGCATGGACACTACTCCGGAATTATCGGGAACGTGGCGACGTTTGTGGGATGTTTCATTGACTACGGGTGGTGCCATGGTCCCTGACGGAGGCTGAATTGACCATAGGCTCTGCAAGATGCGTCATGTCATGACGTGGGATTCCCCTCTAGGTTGTCTGGACATGGGCTCATAACTCATAAGACATCTAGGATACTTACCATAGTTACAGTAGTAGATTAAGTCATGGCGAGGGATTGATCCCTACAAGATGAAGAACGATTAAGGGCTTGCCCTCGAACCTATATAGTATGGGATGCATAGAATCTGAACAAGTGCGCATTAGTGTCATGTAATATTAAATAAATGCATTAAGGACTAAGTGCACAGTACAACACGACATCAATAGGATAGTCCCTTTGTAGCTTTGTTTGTGATCAAGTTTGTGTTTACTAAAGTATTTAAGAATCATTATACTGCCTCGGCATAGCGATGATGGCCATGTATAATATTTCATCGGTTGTAAGCAACTGACGTGCCCACAGTTTTACCTGCAGGACTTAGAGTTACAAGAAGATATAGAGATGATTTGATGCTGATGATCATTTAAATGTTAAAGTTGTTACAGTTGTATATTTGTTATTGTTGTATTTTATTTATTCCACTGCTTGTTGATGTAAAAGTCTCTGATGTAATTATTGTTGAAATAAAAGTTTTAAATTCCTTGTAAAAATTGTACGAAATGAAGTGTAAAGATCCCGTGGAACTTCGAATTTCAGTCTGTTTTGGAATTCAGGGTGTTACAGAGTGGTATCATAGCCACGCTTCATAAGTTGTACAAATTTATAAGGAACGAAACCCTAGAGTGGACATTAGGGTGTGAGTTCAGTTTATAGAAATTAAATGTAAGCGATTTACATTTGTGTTGCCCTATATACTGATACTTTCTTTGGATGGCTGGAGTCATGAATGAAGGTTCAATAACTACTTGCATTCAACTTCATTCATGATTCTCTCCTCGTATATATTGATGCGAGACTGTATGTGAGCACATTTTTCCTGAGTGTCAGAGTGGCGCAGTGGAAGCGTGGTGGTTTGAACCTACATTCATGATACCTTACACGTGGATGCACTTCCCTCTCAAAATTTTCTTCGTGGATTTTTATCGTAGTATTTTTTCAACATTCAATATATTTTTCAGCTAAATATTTTCTTATAATATTAAATCAATTGGATATGTATTGTCTTTGTCTATCTTGCTTAGTCTTGATCTTTTGAAATTTGTTTTATCTCTCTTTCAGTCCTAAAATTTTGTCCTTCGTGTTTTTATGTCACTTTATGTTATCCGTTTACATTGCTTTACGTATTTCATTACTGCTTATTAAATTAATATTGCAACTATTATTTTCTTTATTATTTCTATTTTATTTTGAACCTTGCTTATGAATTTTGCTTATGTATGTTCATGTTATACGATCTGATTTTGTGATACTATATTCTTCCATTGCCTTATATTATCTTATATATTTCAGTATGCTTTTAACAAGATTAAAATATTTTACCTATATAAATATGACATCCCATTTTGTTTTATTGTCTACATTCGATACTACTGTTATTGCACATTATTTGCTAATTTGTTTTGTTTATATTCAATTTTACTATTAATTGCTACTCATAAATTTTATAGTTTTACGCTTCTTCAATATAATACGTGCACTACATAATTATTATTTTCATTTGTAATTTTATCTAGTGCATATACTTTACACTATTTTCGTCCTAATGTTATATATCATTTTCATTACTGCAAATTTTGAATATCCTATATTTAAATTCTATCTATCTATTTTAGTATTTTTTTCGTTGTAATTTCCTGTTTTCATTTACAACATTTCCATCCAATTTTATACCACTGATTTCAAACATAACACCATACTTTATTAAACACCCAATATCCCAATGTACATGGAAGATTGCATCTTTCTATTTCCCGTTTTCATGCAACCTGATGTCGAGAGGGTAAATCTGCAACTAGACGTCAATGGAGGCAAACTGCAACTGGACGTCGGGGAGGCAAAGTCTGCAACCGAATGTCCAGAAGGCAAACTGCAATCAGATGTTGTAGAGGCAATTTTTGCAACTTGATTTCAAGGAGACAAGCTTGCAATTGAATACCAACGAGGCAAACCTACACCAGAAGGGGATTTTTCTACTTAGATAACCCCTACTCTGTTTTCTATAAATATTTACTAACCCCTATTCTATTTTTGTACTAGCTTATACTATTTCATAATATTTTACAACCTAACATTGTGTTATTTAAACTGATTCCTATATCTATCCTACTCGTGTATTTACTACTTAATCTCAACTATCTTGTCGTCTTCCTCTTTATTTTGAATATTTTCATGAGTAACTATTTCATACCACTTTATTGTGTTTTGATAATAACTTATCCTAGATTTGGTGTCTACTCACCTCACAAAAAAATTGGTATTTATATTTTTTCATCGATTCGTAAGTTATTTCTATATGATTAATTTTCGCATTATTTCAATTATATGTTACTAATTTTACAACTGTGATATCTTGTTTTCTCCTACAAACTACTTATAATTTTCATATCATAATATTGTTTGTTTCACCCTTATAGTTTTGATGCCTATGTACATATATAATTTTGTATATTGTTTTCCTGCTCTACTTGACAATTTGGAAGTATTTTGATGTATGTTTTCTGTATCTTTAATTTTCAAATCGTATGTATAATTATTATAGTTACCTTACAAATTATTTTATGATATTAATTGGTATACCAAATTATTTTTATGTTGCCTATACTCTTGACTATATTTCATTCTCATTTATTTTTCAAACTCTTATTCAACAGTTTTCTTTTAAATTGCTGATTTTTGTCATATAGTACCAATTTGGTTTACGATTTTCTACCGCTTATTACTTCGATGAATCTTTACTACTAAACATATTTATAAATTATCTATTGATTATGTTTCCCTTTATTGCACTGTTTTCCGAGCTATTCTACAAATTAATGACCCAATTTATTTTTCCTTTTATGTGAATGCTTTAACTAAAATTATTTTGTATGAAAATTTCTCTCAATCTTTCATATCTTTTGTCACATTTATTTTCTTATGTTTTATTGTTCCGTTCTTATGAATTTTGATACTTATAGTTTTCTTATATGTAGAGTTTGTCTTATTGCATATTTTATACTATAGATATTTTCTTGATATTTACAGTTTTCTATATACAATAATGATATTTTATTTGGTGGGCACAAAATACAACCTTTACCCTAGCAAGTTCCGAGGACGGAAATATTCTAAGGGGAAAAGAGTGTAACACCCCACAAAATTGGAAATGACAATTTTACTCTCGGGTGTTACACACGTGCATTTTGTACCATTATTGGTGATATCCATAACGCATTTCGATAAGTATTTTGAATTCCAACTATTTATACATTTCCCGTATTCTTAAAATCCCATTTGAGTCAACTCAAATGCTAAATTTCAATCTTTGTGTTTTACGTTCTTTTTACGTATTATCAATACATGTGTCGATTTCAGATATTCTACCGTTACGTGCAATGTTTTCGATGGGTTTCAATTATTTATTTTTATGACATGTTTAAATTCGTTTTACAAATAGGAATTCACTTTTTATCTGTTTTGATTGAAATACGTTTATACGAGTAGTGCACGTGTTTTGCAATGTGCATATTAATTACGTTATTGGATGCGTATATTAAATATATTTTTCTTATATTTTATTCCAATTATTTGTAAATAATTTTTTGGTCGATAAAATCAATTTTGTATTTTTGAGCTTTTACGGGCGATGCACGTGTTTTCTACGTACGTACTGATTACATATAAAATATGTATAAATTAATAAATATTTTTTTATATTATATTTTTATTATCTTTAATATTTTTCTGTTAAATAAACGTCGAATTTCGTATTTTTAATGTTTTACGTGCAACTCACGTGTATCGGTGCACGTATTTGGGCGTGTCCTTTTTCAAAATAAATTTCATGAAATATGTGTCTATTTTATTCGTGCATGAAAAGTATAATTTTAAGTAAATTTTTCTATACATATTTCATATATAAACACACGTTTTAAATTAAATAAATAAATTAATTTGTAGTGTATGCGAAGCACGTGCACGTGCAAAGTGCACACTTAATTTGGGGGGGGGGGGGGGAATCCGGCTGACATTTGGAGTGGAGGGAAAGTGTAAAACTTTTGAAATTGTGTTAATAGAATTAATGGGTTAGGGGACAATTAGTTAGTGTAACTACCCACTAATTAAACCTATATTAATACCCCTATCCCTACACCACTCTCCTCATCCCTTTCTCTTCTTCTCCATTTTCATTTCAGAAAGCCACCACACATAATCCAGCATTCCACCTTGCCTTCACCATCACACAATCTCAATTGTATCAATATATATGTATGTATGTATGTATGTATGTATGTATATCTAATAGTCCAATCCCCCTTCACATCACATTTCTATCCTTCTTTCTCTTTCGCTGTTTCCATTCCGAAAAGCAAAGCCAGCAAACAAATCAAACAATCCAGCAAGCTTTACTCTTCTCCATCATACAATTGATATATATGTATATATATACACCATACGATCCAATCACCTTTTCACCATTTCTCCTTTCCCCTCCCTGTTCATTCCGAAACCAAGAGCCATCCAATCCAAGCTAGCCCACTGTGTACTCCAACCTACTCCTCCACCTAATACACATACATATGTTAACCTATTTTAGCGCATATATATATATATATATATATATATATATATATATATATATATATATATATATATATATATATATATATATAGTCATATGTATATATATGTGAAGAAGAGATGCTGGGTGTTGCTTGCCAAAATGAGATGGAGGTGCTGATTACTTTGCTGAGGAGAATTGGGGGAATCCTTTGGTGCACAGATTTCGAGGAGCGAAACAGAGTTTCTAGGAGCTCTTATTCTAGGAGTTCAATTGAGTACAATTACAAATTCTTCAACCTTGGGTTGGTGTTTCTTAAATTCTTTCAAATATAGGAGTAGAAATTGCATGGTAGATAATATATAATTTTATTCGTTAAATTTGAATTGCTATGATGAAAATTACATGCTAGTTGTTGTAGAGATTGATTGCTAAATTTTAATTAATGGGATAGATGTGAATTACAAAATTTATTGTCCGAAGTTTGTTATGATGATTGTTAGAATATTTGCATGCAAAAATATGTGCCATTTGGTAATTATGATTGTATGATGCATGATTAAAATAATAATTGAAATAATGCAAATATATGAAAAAAATGACTTTTGATGCTAATGTGGCAAAGGAGTGAGGATTTAATCTCAGTGATATTTATTTTGTGAGTCTAGAACTTTATAAAGAAATTTTGATGAAAGACAATATTTTGTTTTGGGAAAAATTGATTATGTGTTCTAACACAATTTTGGGGAGAAAACTTGTTTTATCGGCCAAAAGAAAACTTTATAAAATTTTAAATATAATATACTATATTGAATTTTGATGAAACATGTTTTGAAAAGAAATCAAGTTTTGAATGAGAACAAATCAATTGAAATATCAAGTTTTTAACAAACATCCTCTTGTGGAAAGTGGGTTGTCAAATTATGAAGAAATCATCGTTGCTGTTCAATATCGAAAATATATTTATGATCCACTTTAACTGTAACCTGGTGCAATCGATAGTCGACCGAACTAGAGTCGACAGTCGACTGTCAAGTATTAAGTTTCGGATATTTTTTGTCAGCAGGACATTCGACTGCCTACTTTTCCACAGTCGACTGTTACTGTCTTGATTTTTGGTTCTGGAGTTTCAAAGTTTCGTAGGATAGTCGACTGACCTTTTGCCAACCATCGAATGAATTGACTGTGTTGTTTTTGAGTTTCAAAGTTTCGCAAGACAGTCGACTGGACATTTTTCCACAGTCGACTGAACTGGCATTTTGGTTCTTGAGTTTTGAGGTCTCGCAGAAAAGCCGACTGGCCGCTTTTAATAGTCGACTGCCACTATCTTGGCTGATGAATTTTCCTGAGTTTGAATTTGATTTTTGACATGTGAAAGTTGAGTAAGATTAAATATGAGATTTTATGATTATTAATACTCGATTAAGATTACGTGATTTGAACACAATGTGATAAGAGATTAAATTGATAAAGAGGCTGAGTTGACTTATATCGTGCTATGAGGTTATAAAAGAAATATTTTGGGAAAGAATTTATGAATAAAAGAAATGGAAATATTATTTTGCGATTGAATATGGAATATTGTTGATCTCTTGAAAGAGATAGTTGTTGGAATCTAGAGGGTAGGCAGGACCCTAGTGACTAGCAGTTTTATTTATGATTTTTGAGAGCTAACCATTGAGGGTTGAGCATCTCTTGAGAAGTAGCTAGGTAGGCTGATTGTCTCTTTTGTTTTGGTTTAAGTCCGGAAGGGTAAGCTAGCTCTAAGTTGTGATGATTTTCTTTTAAAACAAAAAAATTGTAAGGATTAGATACATAGTGAAGATGTGATGAAAGTAAGAGAAAAACACATGTATGAGGGCCTCGAGTCTACGGTGTGAGAGTGATTCATAGATTGCCTACTTGATGAGTCAAGTCTTGGCGTGGACACTACTCCGAAATTATCGGGATCGTGGCGACGTTTGTGGGATGTTTGATTGACTACGGGTGGTGCCATGATCCCTGACGGAGACTGAATTGACCATAGGCTCTGCATGATGCGTCATGTTATGATGTGGGATTCTCTTCTAGGTTGTCTGGACATGGGCTCATAACTCATAGGACATCTATGATACTTACCATAGTTACAGTAGTAGATTAAGTCATGGCGAGGGATTGAACCCTACAAGATGAAGAACGATTAAGGGCTTGCCCTCGGACCTATATACTATGGGATGCGTAGAATCTGAACAAGTGCGCATTAGTGTCATGTAATATTAAATAACTGCATTAAGGACTAAGTGCATAGTACAACATGACATCAATAGGATAATCCCTTTGTAGCTTTGTTTGTGATCAAGTTTGTGTTTGCTAAAGTATTTAAGAATCGTTATACTGCCTCGGCATAGCGATGATGGCCGTGTATAATATTTCGTCGGTTGTAAGCAACTGACCTGCCCACAGTTTTACCTGCAGGACTTAGAGTTACAAGAAGATATAGAGATGATCTGATACTGATGATCATTTAAATGTTAAAGTTGTTACAGTTGTATATTTGTTATTGTTGTATTTTATTTATTCCACTGCTTGTTGATGTAAAAGTCTCTGATATAATTATTGTTGAAATAAAGTTTTAAATTCCTTGTAAAAATTGTATGAAATGAAGTGTAATGATCCTGTGGAACTTCGAATTCAGTTTGTTTTGGAATTCGGGGTTTTACACACTGGAGGTTACTCATGAAGGTACTAATAAGGTTAAAGAATCTAAGATATATGTTCTTGTTCAAAGGTTCGAGATGTTCCGTATGAAGGAGAACGATAATGTGTCGGACATGATAACACGGTTCACGGACATTAGAAACTCTCTTGTGGCCCTTGGAAAGACGTACTCGCAAGCGAAAATGGTGAGGAAAGTTCTTTGTCCCCTAACTCCCGAATGGGAGAAGAAGACCACCACCATAGAAGAAGCCAATAATTTATCACAACTCTCTCTTGAGAATCTTGTGGAAAATCTTATGGCATATGAAGTACAACTAGAAGAACGCAAGAAGGATCTAGAACCTCAACAAACTAAGAAGAAGACACTCGCTTTCAAGGCCATGTCGGATTCCGAAGATGAAGAAGAAGATGAAGAAGAAATAGCCATGTTCACTAGAAAGTTCAAGAAATTTTTACGAAAAGGTAAATTTAATTCCATGTTTAAAGATACTAATGAACTTCCCACTTGTTTCAAGTGTAACAAGACAGGTCATATGAAGTAGGGTTGCCCATTAGAAAATGCGAAATCAAAGGAAAAGGCTCCCAACTTCAAGAAGGACAAGTACACAAAGAACAAGTATATGAAGAAGAAGAAGTCATATCAAGTAACTTGGGATGATAGTGACTCTTCATCGGAAGAAGAGAATGAGGAGTCAAACGAAGTAGCGAATGTATGTTTCATGGCTACACAAAACGATGTAAGTGGAAACTTTGATTCAAATGACTTATTAGATGCTTCCAATGAAGTTTTTCAAGAACTTAAGAAGGAGAAAATTAGAGTTAAAAATTTAGAGAAAGTCAATCAAACACTTTCTCAAGAAAATCTTGACTTAAATGTTGAAGTCAAATCATTAAATTCTCGACTTTCAAATTTGGATGTAGATCTTGTATCTCTTAAGAAAAATTATGAAGACATATCCACTAATGTATCTAAATTTAACAAAGGAAAGGAGAATTTAAATGAAGTTCTCCAAAATCGAGTTCAATCTAATAAAAGATTTGGACTTGATTTTCAAAAGACTCTTGAAAAACATCATTCTTCTAAGACTGATTCTATTTTTCTGTGTGAAGAACAAATGATATGAGTTTTTTGAGAAACCAAAAACTATTGTTTTCCATGAAAATAGTAAGGTAGTGTTCTTTTTCTCCTCTTATAAGGGATTTACCTCTTGTAAGAGGTGGTCCACCTCTTACAAGAGTTTTTTTAGCGTTCTTTTTTTTACCTCTTATAAGACATTTTCTTCAAAATCTCTTATAAGCCTAAAAGACTTCTAGTAGCCTTTTTCAAATTCTTATAAGACTTCTATCACTTAAAAAGTCTATATTACCCCAAAGTCTATGTTATAATTGTTACTAATTAAACTAGTTTATATATTAGTCTATAATAGCCCGGAATATGCTATCCTAGAAAAAGTGTAATCATATACGTAGTTGACTGTAATATGCTATCCTAGAAAAAGTGTGGGAATTCATTCTTCACAATCTCGAACAATTATGTTAGGGATGCTGTCAAAACACTGTTTTATTTAAAGATATATATATATATATATATATATATATATATATATATATATATATATATATATATTTACGTCCAGTAAGTACATTACTTGAGTTGTGGCTAATTCTTTCCAATCCATGGCTAATTCTTAAAAGTATTCATCTCCTTCTTGTATTGCATGCACTGTGTTTGCCGAAATGCCAGCTCCAAAGTTGCATTTTTTTTGCCCATGTTTTAAAACTATATATAAGTAGTAAACATGCATAGAGGTTTTGTATGCCACTCACATATTACTGCTACATATGTTACCAGTTTACAACACTTTCTTTTTTTAGCTCTCTTTTCTAACCTCGATGCGCATGTTTCCTTTACTAGTACTATAGACAGTTGTTCGTAGAAATAAGCTTTTAACTTCACTTTACGTACTGATAGTTATTGATTACGAGAAGTTTAATTGGTTAGAGGAAAAGAAGGTTACTTAAGGACTTGAGAGATTAAAACACAGAGAAATCGTCAACTGAAATGAACACGACTGTGTGTCCTCTCCTTTTTTTTTCCTTCTCCTACAAAGTTTGCGTCTGGTAGAATATTACTGGTGTAATCGTTAACGCTATTGATGAAATTATGCTCAGTAATTGTAAGGGTGATAATTACTTTTATAAATCTAGGGATTCGATGCCAGACATCGTCGGAATTATTTTTAAAAATATATATATTTATAAAGACGTGCATCGTATGTGTAAATTACTAGTACTCATAATGGAAGATGAAGAAAATAAGTCCACCTGTTTACTCAAAGAAGAAAAATAATAAAATAAAAAACATTCTCTATGTCTTGTGATACGTGCTTGGGGATGTAAAAATTAATAAGAATTCTTCTTTAAAAGTGCAAGTTGAATATAGCTCATACCGGTTCTTTTACTCCATTGCTGATATCTTCTACTACTATCAATTAACCTTGAATGCTAGCTGTTCTTTGTATTTTTTTATTTCTTTTACGTCAATCTTTTCACCCAGTTTTTGATTCTTGAGTTTTATTAGACGCGCAGCTATAGATGCCTGGAGAGTAATGTATTCTACGAATGCAGTAGCAGTGGAAATTATATATTAGCCCATTGACCTTAATTTCTTTTTATCCAACTTCTATGAAACAAATTATTTATATTTATACATACTAATTTTCATACTAATTAAAAGTCTATAGTAGCCCAGAATTATAATTGATGATTTACACTGATTTGTGAATTTAACTTGCAATTAAACTAGTTTATATATTAGTAATTTGAACTTATCTTTTCTTGTCCTTCTTCTCACTATTTTTATACTTTGGGGGTAATATAGACTTTGGGGTAATATAGACTCTTGTAAGAGGTGAAAAAAGAACATAAATCGCTTATAAGAGGTTCTTATAAGAGGTTATTTTTATATAAAAAGAACACCTCAAAAAGAGGCTCTTACTGTAAATCTCTTATAAGAGGTTACCTCTTATAAGAGGCAAAAAAAAGAACAGTACCTAATTCTGTAGTTCAGGACCAGTCGACTGAACCCTAATGTCAGTCGTCTGTCTAGAGATTTGGAGTCTTATTCAAAGAGACGAAAACCTCAGATAAGTCGACCTATTTCACCTCCTAGTCGACTGACTTCTCATAACAATCGACTGAAAGGTACAATAAAGTTGACTGGACAGACTAAAAACATTTGGGTTCCAGTCAACCTGAGTCTAAACGATAGAATTACTTATATAATTTCTTATGTTCTTAATGTATGTAATTCTGTAAATTATATTCCTGCTTTTGGTGGTAAATCAAACTCACATTGGGTTTGGTTTACCAAAAACTAATCCCTTTCGGACCCAATGAAAAAGGTACCATATTCACAATGCTTATTTTATAGGTACCTAAAAGAGAACGTTGGATACTTGACAGCGGATGCTCTAGGCATATGACTGGTCATGCTAATCTTCTTTCTTCCATACAAGAGATAAATGGAGGAACAGTCACATTCGGTGACAACAACAAAGGAAAGGTTATTGGCATAGGCATGGTCGGTAAGATCACTACCCTTACTATAGAAGAAGTATTTCGAGTTAGTGGACTAAAGCATAATCTGTTAAATATTAGCCAACTTTGTGATAAGGGATATAAAATTATTTTTGAAAAAGATGCATGTTTAATATACGATTCATCTATGCAAAATGTTATTTTTCAAGGTTGTTACATACTATAATTATATTAATTGCATGACAAATACGATTGGGTTTGGAATTATGAATGAATAATTGCACTGGAGAAAGTGAGTATGCTTTATTTTACTTTATTTGCTATTGTTTATATTTTTAATTGAAATTTTGATGCTTGCATGATGAAATCTTTTGGTGTGATGAGTTGAGTTTATTATTGATTATATTCCTTTATTCATGGTTTTACTTTTTGCTCGAGGACAAGCAAAATATTAATTTTGGGAGTATTTGATGTGTCTAATTTTTATATAATTATTTGTACTCATCTACCGATAAAAATTGCTTGCATTCGTTCATATTGTTTATAATTCATCTTATTTCCATAAGTTTCAAGTAATTAATTATTTTTGAAGGAATAAGATTTTTGATGCAAAATGAGAAGATTTTCGTTAAAAAAAATCAACAAATAAAACAAACAGAATGATTTATTAATTTTTATTGATTTTTTGAATTTTAAATTTTACAATTTGACTTTGTAAAAAGCAAAATATAAATTTTAATTTTCCAATTGAGCTGAAAGTGCAATAAACAATTTTAAAAGGGTTTAAAGGAGCTAATATGGTTTTTAGTTAGTTTAATTAATTTTAAACAAATTAATTTTATTTTTATTTTTATTTTTAAATCCTAATTTCTTATTTTATTTTGTGTATGTAGCACGTGTTTGAAGAAAAAGAAAGAGAAGAAAAAGGAGCAAGAAATAAAGATCAAATTAAAGAAGGATGAAAATAAATAAAGATATGGATTTTTCTGCAAAAGTGAACCCTAATTCCTACGTCTCCTATCTTATAAATACAACAGCAAATTGAAGAAAGAGGGCAACGCTGAACGAAGGGAGAGAGCGATGGATGATTCCTAATCATTATAAACAATAAAAAATAAAATAAAATGAAAAGAAAAAAACGAAACCCAAGAGACCAGAACTTCTGTATCTGGCGTGTTGTCCCAAGACGACAGAGGCAAAGCAGGGCCACCTGCTAATCTGGCGCTCGATCATCAAGACAGAGGGACAGAGAGAGAGAGCAGGCAACGTCAACGCTTGACGTCAGCGAGGAAAGCGACGCGCTGACGTGGCGTGCGTGTCCCGAGCCAGGCTGACGTCAGCACGACGCGCGGCTCAGAAATGACAGACAAAGGAGAGAGAAGGACTTGTTTGGGCACGCTTTTTGAGGCTGTTCAGTTTGCAATTTCTTCTAAAAAACAGTCCCTTTTTGTATATCTTTTAATCCAAGACAGTGTTTGTTAGTTGCAAAACCGTTATGAACTAATTTTACTTTTCTAGGTCTACGATGTAGTCTAGTTTTGAGAACACAATTTTAATTCCATATTATTTTTCTATTTTTCCATGGTTGTGTGTTTGATTTTTATTCTTAATGCGTACAGTTGGTGGGCAGACATTTGTATGATCTATTCAATCATGAAGAGACAGAACTGGTAATTTGTGATTAATAAAAATTAAACATTGTTACAAGAGCGAATTGCTGTTAATGTGACCGTTAAGAAATCCATAGATCTTAATGAATTTTCAATTGGTAATTTGTGCATGAACTATGACAAATAATTAGTTGAGAATAATTTTGATATTTCTCGAGAGAGAATATTGAATAATTTGGGGATTTTGGTCTACAACTTAAAAAAATAATCTTTTTATTCATATGGAACTATAAATTATGTGTGATTAACTAGGTGAAATCAAAAGTCCTAGAACTAATTTTGCCATTAACAAATCATAAAAATTTCAGATTCCGCACCTCTTAATTAATTTAGTTATATTTTTAGAGTAATTTAATTTATTTTTTTATTTATTAAATTTCGATTTTCCAAATAGTAGTTAATCTAGTAATATCGGTACTCAATAAAATAATTTGTCCCTGTGGGTTCGACACTATTTTCACTTAACTATACTACTTGTTGCGATTTTGTACACTTGCAAAAATTCACATCAAAGTCAAATCTACTTTTAAGACAAAAGAAATGATTTCTACTAGTAGGCCTCTCGAATTAATCCATATGGATTTATTTGGTCATACTATAGTCGCTTTTTAAATAAGAGTAGATATGCATATATTTTAGTAGATGATTTTTCAAGATTTACATGGGTTTTCTTTTTAAGACATAAATATGATGCCTTTGAAGAATTTATAAATTTCTTCAAACGAATTCAAAATAAAAAATCTCTAACCATAGTCACTATTAGAAGTGATCATGGTGGAGAATTTGAGAATGAAATGTTTTTAGAGTATTGCAACAAGAATGGTATAATACATTCATTTGCATTTCTTAGAGCTTCACCACAAAATAGAGTGGTAGAAAGAAAGAATAGGACATTGCAAAAGTGTGCACGTACTATGCTTGTTGAAAGCAATTTGCCTAAGTACTTTTGGACTGAAGCTGTTTCTGCAGAATGTTTTGTTTTAAATAAAATATTGATTAGGCCTAAGCTTAAGAAAACTTGTTATGAACTATTCTATGAAAAAATTCCTAAAGTATCATATTTTAAAGTATTTGGATGTAAGTGTTTCATACTAAACACTAAAGATAATTTAGATAAATTTGATGCTAGATTTAATGAAGGTATCTTCATTGGATACTCATATAGGAGTAAGGCATATAGAATTTTCAATAAGTCAACTTTGACTATTGAAGAATCTATGCATGTTTCATTTGATGAATCCTTACCTTCATATACTGTTATTAAAGATGATGAAATTGAATCATCACATGTAAATAACATTATTAAATCACTAGAGCAAACTACCCTAGACAAGTCGACTGATAAGGATCTCAAGTCGACTGATGTGAATCAGTCGGCTGATGGACTTGTTAAGTCGACTGATCCTGTTGTGATGACTCAAACTTTACCAAAAGCATTTGTTGAAGTTAGAGGCTCATGACTTAATAATTGGAGACATTTCACGTGGTATTCAAACAAGATCTCATGTTAACATGATTTCTCATACGGCTTTCTTGTCGGATTTAAAATCGAAGAATATACAAGAAGCTTGTGAGAATGAATTTTGGATAAATGCCATGCAAGATGAACTTAACCAATTTATAAGAAATGATGTATGAGATCTAGTTCCATGACCTCCTGATCATACTATAATTAGTACCATATGGGTATTTAAGAATAAGTTAGATGAATCAGGACAAGTCGTTAGGAACAAGGCCAGATTAGTTGCTCAAGGATATAATCAAGAAGAAGCAATCGATTTTGTTGAAACGTATGCTCCTGTTGCTAGACTAGAATCAATTAGGATCTTATTATCTTTTGCATGTTTTATGAATTTTACACTTTTCCAAATGGATGTTAAAAGTGCTGCATCCACCCGGTTTCGAACATGAACAATTCCCAAACCACGTTTTTAAATTGAAAAAGGCTTTATATGGTCTCAAACAAGCACCTCGTCACATGGGTGAACTCAATTATTTCCTTGGATTACAAATAAAGCAGTCACAAAATGGCATATTTATTAATCACGGAAAATATGCTAAGGAATTACTCAAACGGTTTGGCATGGATAGCACTGGTAGTAAGACCACACCTATGGCTACTACTACTACACTTGATAAAGATGTTTTAGGTAAGAGTGTCGATCAAAAACTCTATCGAGGTATGATTGGCTCACTCTTATATATAACTGCTAGTAGACCAGATATTATGTTTATTGTATGTTTGTGTGCTAGATATCAGTCGAAATCCCAAAGAATCTCACTTAAAAGCTGTGAAACATATTTTAAGATACATTAAAGGCATGTCGGAATTTGGTTTATTTTATCAACGCACCGATAATTTTCAACTTTTGTCGTATAGTGACGATGATTTTGCTAGTAGTAAAACTGATCGTAAAAGTACTAGTGGAACTTGTCACTTTTTGGGATATTCACTAGTATCTTGGTGCAGTAAAAAGCAAAATTCGGTATCCCTACCTACTATAGAAGCTGAATATATTGATGCAAGTTTGGCTTGTGCCCAAATTTTGTGGATGAAACAAACTTTATTGGATTATGGTATTTCATTTTCGAAACCTGCTATGATGTGTGATAATACCAGTGCTATCAATCTATCTAAAAATCTGGTTCAACACTCACGAACAAAATATATTGATATTCGACATTATTTTCTACGTGATCATATTTTAAAGGGAGATATAACTTTGAATTTTATTTCTACTCATAAACAAGTAGCTGATATATTTACCAAACCATTTATGGAAGACACTTTTATCAACTTTAGAAGAGAACTAGGAATTTGCTGTTTTCATGACATTTCTTGAAAATTTATTTTGTTTAAGCCGACTTAACGTCTTTTTCAGTCGACTTATAAAGTATTTTTGTTGTTCATATTTTGGCTGAATTTTGTGTTCTGGACAATCGACTGTATTAGTAACCATTCGACTGACAGAAGTTTTACTTGATGTTTTGTTTGGTTTAATTTTCTCTCGACTAAGTCGACTGATATCAAAACCAGTCGACTGTCGCGAAATTAGTTTGGTTTTTCTGATTCTAAATCGTCACTTAATTGAGGCATCTCTCGTTTTCTTTTACCCTCTTTTCGATCTCGACACTTCATCCAAACCTTCTTTTAATCTCAGCCGCACCCCTCAAGTAAAAACCATATTCTTCTCATTCTTATGTATCAATGTGTTATGATTATGCAATGTTGATTTTTTTCTTTATGATGTATCCTTCCTTTTTATGTTTTTTGTTGATGACAAAGGGGAAAAAAAATATGGTTTTATGGTTTATATGTTTGTGGTTTATATGTTTGTGTTTATATGTTTTATGTTGTGCATGTTTTACAGTTTTGTGCATATTGTACATTATTTAATCGGAGCTTATTTCAAATTTGTATATCATTAAATTTTGTGTGACATCTTGCTATGTATATTGTTATTATAAGTTATTGTGTTTTCATCATCAAAAAGGGGGAGAATGTTTATTCTTGGTTTTGATGACTACGTACAAAGTTTGTCTATCACATATCTCTTGCAGAGTGTATCAAAGTCAATACCGTGGTGAAATACACAAAGGCAACACAATCTGATGAAGCTTTCAAGAGTAATTGATCAAGCTGCAAGACATCTAGACAAAGGCTCAAGCTCAAGACAAAGACTCAAGTTCAAGACAAGATTCTAAGTGCTTCAATTGTATTAAACAAAGTGTCTTGTAATATTGTAATTTTAATTCTTTGAGTCTTAAAAACTTGTAAATGCCTTGTCACACACACACTCACATATGCTTTAAATAATCTGAGTGTTTTACAAAATCAAAATGTCAAAACAAGCTTGAATAAGTTCAGCTGTATGAGTACCAGTCGACTGTCATAGTACGAAACTGCCTGAACTCATACGAGTTCTGGCCAGTCGACTCATTATGGAAACCCAATCGACTGTTCAAGCCGTTTCGACAGTTTTTTGATTTAAAACTTGTTTTTCAAATTCAAATCTTTTTTACTGCTGTTGTATGGCAGTTGGGATTCTATCTCTCAACGTCCAAACGTTTCTAACTCTATAAAAAGAGTATAGAACTCATTTGGCAAAGGTTCCCAAGAACTCCAAGCATTTTTAACTCTCAAGTCTTTTGTTTTTTAACAAGAACAAGTGTTTCAAAAGCATACAATCTCTCTGAGACTTGGTTCTCTGAGTTTCAGTCTAATATAACATTGATTTCATTTTAAACTGAATTCAGAAGTTGACCTAATAGCCATTATACAAAAGCATTGTCACATACAAGGCTATAGGTTGTTGTAAACCCAATTTTGTTGTTGTTTTCACTCTCGAGTTGTGAGAGTAGTCCTCTCGGTTGGAGAGTAGGACTCCTGGTTTTAGAGTCAGTTTCACTCGAGGGTGTAGAGTGGGTTTGCTCTCTCTAGTGGTGAAAGAGGCCTACGGATTTGACATTGTTGTTGTCAAAGGTCGTAGAGTATTCTTGTATTTTTTAAAGAATAGTGAAAAATCTCAAGTGGGTTGCTTGGGGACTGGATGTAGGTCAGGAGGACCGAACCAGGATACATCGTTGTGTTTGGCCTGTGATTGTCTCTATGGTTGTATTCTCTCAACTTGCAATTTCAATTTCTCTGAGTTTTATTTCAAAAACTTGTCTAGTAAGTCGACTGGTTTTCCGCTATAAGTCGACTGATCAAACTTGCAACTCTTCAGTAAAATACTCTTTCTATCTGACGCAACAGTCGACTGTATATCTTTTTTAGTCAACTTAACAGTACGAAAAGTTCAAGTTCTTAATTATTTTTTATACAACACTATTCACCCCCCTCTAGTGTTATTTGCCTTGCCTATAGGATCCAACAGAGAATATTTGGGTTAGCTCGTGTAAACCCTCAATATACTCAACGAACGAGAACAACAATATACGATACGATGAACAATTGGATCTACTTTCAAGAATTTCAATAAAAACTTGAATATGATACAATATTAATTCAAGATGAAAGTGACTTGCCTTATGGACGATTAGTTCGAATACCAAAGAATAACGGGATGAGAATTCCGGGCGACGAACCACGAAACACGGAAGCACGGAAGCACATGCAAACCCATGCAAAACACACACAGTTCAAAGCAATTGATGGGTGAGTACACACAACCAATCTCTCCAAAAACACCCAACAGCAACACAACTTAACTCACACACCGTATCGAAACTAACACAACCAACAACGATCTGCCTACTCCAAACATCAAACAACCAACTCAGGGATAGAGAGAGATAGAGCGGCAGCGGCGGTTCTGGGAGAGGCTGACGGGATCTGGGTCTGTGTTGGAGCTGGACTGGCGAGAGGGCAGAGTTTGAGGTGATCGGAAGGGGGTCGTCGATGGGCGAGGGCGGTGCTCGACGGGGGGCGACGGGAAGGAGGCTGAGGAGGGCGGCGGCACTGAGGATCGCCGGACGGGGTGACGGGATGAGGACGGGGAGTGGTTCGACAGAGAGGCGGCACCGAAAATCGACGGGGAATGCTGGTCGGGGATTGGGTTCAGAATGGGGAGAGAGAAAGAGGAGAGAGGAGAGAGGAGAGAGGAGAGAGGAGAGAGAAACTCGAGGAGAGAGAAAGTGACGGCTATCAAATTGTATTTTTTTGTGTGTGTTTTTAGGGTTTGTATTAGGGTTATATTTATAGAATACAAGTAGATTGTTGGGTTAATGGGTTGAGATCCAATAATAGTGGGTTTGGGTTGAGAAAAATTGCAATTGGGTTTTGGGTTCAACAAGAGATGAGTTTGAAGACAATATGGTTCAAATAAAATAATCATAATCTAAGAAAATAAATTTCACAAGATAGATATCCCAACAAAAAGAGAAAATAGTTCATGAACGAAAATTTAAATCCAATTTGATAAATGAATAACACAAATGAAAAAGAATATCAGTTAGGCTTGAAAATAGATTGAAATTCGCCAAAAAAATCAGAACAAATAAAATAATTAAATAACTCAATAGATGAATTTTAAATAGATAATCAAGAAATAACAATTAATTATTATGAATATAAAAATAATAAAATCATACAACAAAATAATATTCGGGTTTAACAATTTCATTAAAATAATCCAATAATAATAATATATTTGTTTTTTGGCTCAAATATAAATAGTCGATCAATAAGATATAGAAAATAAGATCAAAATACGACATTATTCGAGATGAATAAAATTTTCGATTAGAAAATACTTTAATAAAAGATCCGAAATAAATTTAGCACAAAATAAATTTATAAAAATCAAATTATAGAAAATACACGAAAAATACCTGTTGTCGGGAATGGGGGTTACAAGAACTGATAAACTCGATGCCGAAATAAACTAAAGCATAAAAGATCCAAGTCAAAAGCTTAGACCACTTGATCGCTTACTCCTGCAGGTAACTGGTCTCCAAAACCTGTATATTTATTATTTTGAAAGAAATAAGGAAGCTAGAAAGTAATATGCCCGTTAGTGCAAGGTACGGGCCACAAGTAGTACAAGCAAAAGGGGTACAGGAACAAGGTAAATAAGAATACAGAGCGGAAAACAAGAATCAAGAGTACCGAACATCGCATGACAGGAATGTAACAGATAAATAGAGTCAAATAAACTAATAAGCAAGTAAACAGGATCAGATAACAGAATCAGGTAACAGATAACATGTAAACTTGTAACAGATATCAGGTAACATGTGAAACAGATGACAGGAATATACAAGTGAAACATATTATTCTTAAGTCTTTTATTTAATCCTATCTAATGCATCACTCATGCGTCCCATACCACATGGTTTGCTGCATATAAACAAGTTACGTTTATATTTAGTGGTGGATTCTATAGGGCCGTGTACTTAGGAATCATATAAACTGATAAACAGATAAATAGAAACAGATAAACAGATCCATGAATCATATAATCATGTATTCACGCAAACAGATGGGACCCACAGGCCCCCTTCCGAGTACACCTTCCCATAGGAAAGAATGCAGTCAGGTAATCATATAAACATATAAACAGATAATAGATGGGAAACACGAGCTCCCTTCCGAGTACACTTGCCTATATTGTCCACTACCAAATCTTTCCCTTAAATCCCAGCTTGTTACTTATTCTTTTTACCAAAACAGAATGAATGTGCAAAATCAGGGACAGGTAAACATGACCAGAATAGAAACCAGGTTCAGACTGGGAGGAAAATATGTTCGGGTGCTGTCACGCCCCGCTTATCAAAAAGGAATACAGAATATGGATACGCTACAAAGTCCAGCGAATGATTTTTACCATTCATGAGCTGTAAGGATCTTTACAACAATACATAGAAGAGAAAAGAAATAAACAGGAATTACCAACCACGCATGCATGAATAAATTAGTATAACCAATAGTCTTACTTGAAAACAAGAATACTTAATCTCAAATAAACCAGATCTGGAAACAAGTCATAAGTTCTGGGACAAAATGCCCAATATAAGAACCAAGTAGCAATAAATACAATTTATTAAAAACAGGAAAAATAATTCTAGCAGGAACTCTAGCTAAGCCTAGAACACCTGGTCACTTACTCCCTCGGGTAGCTGGTCACCAAAATCTGCAAATTTGACAATTTGCAGGAAAAGGGAAAAAGAAAACAACACGCCCGTCAGTACAAGTTACGGATCGCATGTAGTGCAGGAAACAAGTACGAAAAACAGATAAACAAAACACAGAGTAGCAACAAGAAGTAAGTACTGAAATAAACATGGAAGAAATGTGACAAAAAAATAGAGCAACTAACTCTAGAACCAAGGAACAAAATTAAGTGACATGATTAGATAACAGGGCACATGTAACATGTAATAGGTATCGAGTAGTTTGCAGGCAGGTAAACAAGTAACAGGTGTCAGGTAGCATGTACAGGTAAACATGTAACAGAAATGTGCAAGTGATCAGGTATTCTTAAGTCTTGTATTTAGTCCCATCTAGGTAGCACTTCATGCGTCCCAAATTTTACCACATGGTTGCTACATTCAAATCAATTGCATTTTGATTTCGTAGTGGATTTTATAGGGCCGTGTACTCAGGTATCAGGTAAACAGGTAAACAGGATCATATATTATGTATTCATATAATTATATAACAGGTAATCAGGTATCAGTTAGGACCTATGGGTTCCCTTCTAAGTACACCTTCCTATAGGGAAAGTATGTAGCCAGGTAATCAAGGTAAACAGGTAATCAGGATCATGTATCATGTAATCATGTAACATGTAATATGTGGGAAACACGGCCCCCCTTCCAAGTACACATTTCTATATTTTCTACTACTAAATCTTTCCCTTAACCCCGACTTGATTACTTGTCATTATTACTAAAGTAGGCATATACGCGCACAAACAGGGAAATAAAAATATGGCAAGAAACAAGGAACAAACTCAAGTTGGATAGAAGACATGATCAGGTGACAAACAACTCATAATAGACTAGGACAACGAGACTTTCAATTCTGGACAGCAAGATGTTGCTACACTAAATATGAGATTCCCGTTGCCACAAGAGTGCAAATCTAGATCCGTCAGAAAATCTAGAAACTAGACTCTCAGCCAAATCCAGTGCATATACACAAGTCATATAACAACTACAGAAACCGGGCCTACAGAAACAGGGCTCAAAACAACGTTCTAAACAGAATTCATGTTCAGCCAGAAATTGCAAAGTTTTATTTATAAGCATGAAAACGGCATAAAAGTACACTAATTAAATCTAGAAAATTTTTGGAACGTTTCCCTAGCATATCTAGTATCAGCATATAAAATTTCATAAAATTCATTACAGAGAGCATAGCCAATTTAATTTGGAAAACAGAATGATGCAGCAAATTTATGAATCTGAAATTTTAGACACAGCAGTACCGAAATAGTGCTAATCACAAAATACAACTCGGAAATCAAATCTGTCAAAAGGGTTGTAAAATAGACATACCAGGCTATATTTCATATTCACAAAGTTTAAATCAAAAGTGACTGGAATCAGGTTAGAAATAGAGTTCTTTACTGAACACCATGCAGTTTGACAATTATATGATTAGTTTCACAAGCATGAAATAATTTATAAAAGTCATTAAACAATTCTACAAAAATTAGGGGTTGATCCCAATCATGTCTATACATACCCAGAAAAATATTAAGTCCAAATTTTACTTTTAACATCAGTTTTAAAATGATAAAGCATGCAATAACCTTATAAATCAGAATCTGGAAATTACGACACAGGTGCAGTAAAACAGCGAAAACTCATACAACAAAAGTTGAAATTAATATCCGTCAAAAGTTCTGAAAAATAGACATTCGGGCCTACGAATCATATTCACAAAATAATTTATTTTACTGACCTTAACAGAGTCTAAATTTGTGTACTAAATCAGGGCAGCAGCAAAAAAATGAAATTCTTTCATGCAATTTATCAAACAACTCATCTACAATAGATCCAAATTAGGGTATAATGTAAAACATGATATATTAGATATTCAAATCAACATGGCATGGGTAATAACAAATCTACAATGAGATAACACATCTAGCGCATCAATCATGTAACAAAATACACAACATACCATAGATCACGAAGAATATATATACATGTATCAAGAGTCTATCTAGAACTAATTTATTTTCATGTAGTGTGTGTGGCAACTTATTATGATGGGTAAAGACAACGAATGGAACAAACGAACAAGATCAAGGTTTAGCAAGAGATCATCATTAGAACGAACACAAAAATGAGAGCGAGACTACATGCGGTATTTTGTACTTGTATACGAACAAAATAATATACAAGTTACTTGCCTTGGGTGTAGAAGATGAATCCGACGGAAAAGAATAACGGGAATGGATCCCAGGCGACGAACACAAATACGACGACGCACAAACAAGCGGAAGAAGCTTTCGGGATGAGCGTCGACGGCGGCACATGGGCAGTGGGGCGGCGGCAGGTGGCGGAAGTGGCCGACGGCGGAAACGGGGGCTCAGCTGAAGTGGGGGAAGAGGGTTGCATGATGGTCGAGTTTGTGGGATAGGATGAAGGCCGAGGAGCGTGTTGCTGGCATGGGCGGCACAAGCGTCGGGACGGTGCGGTGGTCGAGAGGGGGAGGTGCGACGGGTGGTGCGACTGCAGCTGCTCCGGTCGATGGGCTAGGCGGAGGGGTCGGGATGCAGTGAAGGGGGGAGAGAGGGTGAGTTGGAGAGAGAGAAAGATATTAATTAGAGATAATGACTGTAGGGAAAGTGAACAATTTTAGTTAGGTTATAATGGGATTTTGGGTAAGTTAGGATTTGAGGAATCAAGGAAAGATAATGAGGAACATGATCTGCTTGTTAGGCAGATATGGAGAACGTGAAGGAGAGATTTGAGGGAAACTGGGTAAAAGAGAGTACTGGGTAGCAGGTTTATGATCCAATAGGGCGGATTATAGGGTTTAGGGTCTAAATAGGGTATACTGGATTAGAATTTGGATCTAACAGGGTAGAAAGTCAATTAATAGACCATTAGGCCAGGAAACAGATAAATTAGAATTAAACAATTCATCAAGAGATTAAAAATTAGCAGAAGAGTTTGAATCAAGAAGATTGAAAATCACAGAACTGAATTGACGAAAAAATAAGATGGATTTTATAGGAAACGAAGAAACAATTACACGCTTCAGAAAGAACAGAAGAATACAATCAGAATAAATACCCAGGAAAAATAAATACGTACAAAATACAAGAAAAGAAAATACAGGGGTTACAGGTGCCATAAACAAAATTATAAATATTGAAACAACAAGAACTCAAATTCTGTACAGCAGGACGTTGCTGTACCAAAACTGGAATTCCCACTGCTACTGAAAAGAAAATCTAGATCTGTCAGAATTTCTAGAAACTAGACTCTCTACCGGTTCCAGCGCATATACACACGATATATAAAAGTCAGAGAAACTATGTTCAAATTCTTATTCTTTACAGATTTCATGTTGAGGCAAAAACTTATGGTACAATTCTTATATTCATAAATCAGTAAAAATTTATTTAAAAATTCTATAAAAATTTATAATCAGGTTCTTAATCATGTTAGGCAACATACTGGAATATATCATGGCATAATTCACAATATTACTATGACTTTAAAGTTAATAACCAAATCCATACACCATAAATCAGAAATCCAAAAATCTGTAGTAATCATCATAAAAAATGAGATAACTTGCACATCACAGATTGGATTTCAGATCTGTCAGATGTTCTAGAAACTAGAAACAGAGGCCTACGTTTCATGTTCATAAACTTAGTCATGATTCTGACATTAACATGGTTTAATTCATCATACCAAATCAGGACAACAGTAAATGAGATTTCTTTTGTATGAATTATAACATTAATAGTAACTACGATGGGTCCAAGTTGATGTATAATGCAAATCAGAATTTAACGGGTATTCAAATCAGCACACCATGTCTATTCTTAAACTCATTAAGAGGGAAACATTATTAACAAGTTTAACATACAAACAAAATATGTATAACTCATAGTGATTCATGGACATGCATTCACATAGATAATTATATAGATCTAATTCATGTTCTTGTAATGGATGTAATAAAGAAATGTTTGTGATCCTTTACGATTACGGAATTGATAGAAACAAATCAAATGGTAGGGTCAAGATCCTCAATGGGTAAAACATGAAGAATGAGTTCGATGAATCTACTTGCGGTATTTTAAAAATAGTGCTTGTACGGGGAAACAAAAAAGTTTCGTACAAGGTGTCACGCCTCGCGTCCCAATGATACGGAATACGAGCGCGTGACACAGCCCAGCGAATGATTTTCATCATTCATGAGCTGTAGGATCGACTCAACATCATAACAAGAACATAACAAAATGTACACAATCACGCATGCATGAATAATTTATTAATCAACATAAAATAATTGAAACAAAATAATAATATCCCAAATGATTTTCAAATCTGGATCAAAAGATAAAACTCGGGACTATAAGCCCGTTACAAAATTCAAGTAGCAAGGAAATAAATAACTCAAAAAAACAAAATATTTAAATTGTTTCTTTTCTCCAAGCGAAGCCTAGAACGTTTGCTCACCAATTCCACCAGGCAACTTGTTTCCAAAGTCTGTATATACATATATAAAATGGAAAAAAATAGGCAAAACAAGACGAACGCCATTAGTGCAAGTTAGGGCCGCAAATAGTTTAAGCAAGGGTATGAAAACAAGTGCAAGAATTATGGAACAAGATTTGGAATCAAGAATGTATAACATAATATAATGGGGATGCATCAAGTAGTGGGATTCAAGAAACTAGCTAGCAAGAAAGACAACTCAAGTGACAAAATTGGGTCACAAGTACTAGTAGTAGAACAAGTGGCAAGTGAACATATAATGGTATCAAGCATCAAGTGACAAGTATCACGTACAAGTGTCAAGTAACAAGTCTCAAGTAACAAGTCTCAAGTAACACGTTTCAAGTAACAAGTCTCAAGTAACGAGCATCAAGAAGGGCATCAAGTGTGTACAAGTGATAGGTTAAATCTTAAGTCTAATGTTTAATTTTATTTAGGTAGCACTCCATGCATCCATATTTTTAGTACATGGTTGCTACATACAATCAGTTACGTTTAGGTCAAGTGGTGGAGTTTATAGGGCGGTGTATTCAGGTATCCAGTATCAAGCAAACCATGCTCATGAATCGAGTAATCATAAAACTAGTTCATGTGTCAAGTCATAACAAGACAAGTCATGAATCAAATATATACTAGTTCATGAATCAAATAATATACTAGTTCATGAATCGAATAATAATATACTAGTTCATGAATCAAATAATATACTAGTTCATGAATTGGATAACAATATAACTAGTTCATGAAGCATGTATCAAGTGGGAAACACTGGCCCCCTTCTAAGTACACTTACCTATATTGTCCATTACTATGGTCTTTCCCTTAAACCCCGACTTATTATTTATTATTATCATCAAACAAGCATGAAAGTGTGAGAAACAGGTCAAGTAAATATGATCAAGAACATGGGACAAGTTTAAGATAATTATAAAGCATATTCGAGGGTCAACACAATTTAAGATTATCAAGAACTACGAGAATTGCAATTCTGGACAGCATGACGTTGCTGCACCAAAACTGCGATTTCCGTTGCTACAAGATAGCAAATTTGGATCCGTCAGAAGGCCTAGAAATTAGACTCCTGCCCAGTTCCAATGCATATAATTAAGACACATAAAAGTTGTAGTAATTGATGTCAAAACGACAAACTATACAGCATTTGTGTTCAGCCAAAATTTGTAAAACTGAGTTTATACATTTGAAACGGGGTTGAAACTTCATTAATTAATTCTGAGAAAATTAGGAAATGTTCTCTATGGTGTCCAGTATCAGCATGCAAAATTTCAAGTCATTTACTTATTGGTAGTATAGTTAAATAATTGTAAACCAAAGTGGTGCAGCAGTTTTTATGAATCTGCAATTATCGACACAGCAGCAGTAAAACTGTAAAATCTCCTAAACCGTAACTGCGGAATTCAAAAATTCTGGATGTTATTGGTAACTAGATAGTTGGGGCTACATTTTATATTCAGAACTCAAGTTCAAATTCTAGTGTAATCGGGGTCGAAATAGCAAGCCAAGACCGAACAGAAATCAAACAAGACACTTTTTGCATGAAATGTATCATAATTGTACTAGTTGTGAACATGTGTATCAAAGAAGGGTTGTGACTCTTAGATCATGTAATAGATAAGGGGAAAACATGAGACCATCAACGATAAATAAGGAGGAGTCAAATTTACAATCTACTTGCAGTATTTTCAAGAAAAAAGCCTGTACTAGAAAATAAAATGTACAAGAAGATACTTGCCTTGGGGTGTAGATGATGAATCCGACGGAGGATAACAGGAATGGATCCCGGGCGGCGAGCACGATCGGCATGGACCTTGATGTGATGATCAAGATCAATACGATCAACGGTTGAGATCTGTTGGCGATGGTGATGAACAGATCTGGATCTAATCTTGAGGAGATCCGATGGTTGAGATTCAAAGTAATCCTTCTTCTTCCCTCCTCTGCTTGATCAACAGTAGTGACGGTGGTAGGAGCTTCGACGACGATTGCGAGCAGCGATAGTGGGAGGGCGGTCGCGGCGGCGACCGGTGGCAGGCGGTGACGACGTCGAGGGAAGCTCGACGCAGGAGGCAGCATGGCGTGGCCCTATTCTTGGTGGAAAAACAAAGCAATGGTGGAACTTGGGGGTTCGACGACGGTGCGGACCGATGGGGATGCTGGCGTCGGTGGCTGCTCTGGATGGTGAAGGCAGGGGCTGTTGTCGAAGGGGTGGTGGTTGGTTGCTCGGGGTCGAGCGGTGGTCGGGTGAGGGAGGCGAGGATGGGAGGATGGGTTTCGGTGGTTGTGGCTCGACTGGATGGCGAGGGAAGACGATGGCGAGGATGAGTAGGGGATGGGGACGATGACTATAGAGAGACGAGGTGGCGGTGATGGAGGTGAGTGCAAAGGTGATGGGAATTGGGTTTCGATAAGCACAGGGGAAGAAGGAGATGGGGGTGAGAGAGGTTATGCGGCTGAGAGATTAGGTTTAAACAGTAGTGTGGGTTTAGGGTTAATTAGGGTTAGGAGGTTTAAATAGTAGGGATTTGGGTTTTGGGTATTTGGATAGCAGGTTTAGGTAGGATCCAAAAAGAGATTGAGTCAAAATTCATTATAATTAGGGAAAAAGAAGTAGATGAGGTGGAACAGTCAACTCTCCATGAAGATCAACAATCAAAGCTGATAAGAACAATGAAATTTGCAATAAATATTGGCACAAAAATTGAGTCGAAACAATGAAATGATTTGATTAGAACTGGAACAAAATACAGATCTCAAATTGATGGACAGAGTACACAGAATGGAAATACAGTAGAAAAATACAAATACGGGAAACCGGAGTTACAAATCCTACCCACCTAACAAGCAGAATTTCGTCCTCGAAATTCAGACAAGTGGTACATAGGGCAACCCCCTCAAAGGAAAAGAAAGAACAACAACAAAACAAAAGCTACTGAAAGAGATGGGGAAACTTCTACTGAATCTCTTCCTCTAATTCCCATGTCGACACACCCGGCGAGTGAGGATTCCAAGAAACTCGAACCAGCTTGATGACCTTGTTCTTCAGCACCTTTTCATGCCTGTCTAAGATAGTAACTGGCAGAATCTCACAAGACAGATCTGGTTGCACAGACAACTCTGAGTAGTCGATCACATGGCTCTCATCCCTGATGTATCTCCTGAGCCGGGAGACATGAAAGACATCATGCACCCCAGATAGAGCCGGTGGCAATGCAAGTCGATAGGCCACCTTGCCTACTTGCTCCACAATATCAAAAGGCCCGATGAACCTGGGGTATACCTCCACCTCCGAATCGGATAATGCCTCTCCACGGCGATACCTTAAGGAACACATGGTCTCCCACCTCAAACTCCAAGGGCCTTCTGTGGACATCTGCCCATTTCCTCTGCCTGTCCTGTGCTGCCAGAAGGTGCTTTCTGATCTGAGCCACTGCATCGACAGTCTTGGTGATCAATTCTGGCCCCAACAATTTTCTCTCACCAATGTCATCCCAGCACACTGGTGACCTACACTTCCGACCATACAGTGCCTCGTACGGTGCAGCTTTAAGACTGACTTGATAGCTGTTGTTGTACGAGAACTCAACCAAGTGCATGTGATCCTCCTAAGACCCTCCAAACTGAAGTACACAGGACCTCAACATGTCCTCTAATATCTGAATGGTCCTTTCTGACTGCCCATCTCTCTGAGGATGGAAAGCTGTACTGTACTTCAACTTGCTCCCAAGACTGCTCTGAAGGCTCTCCCAAAACTGAGATCTGAACCTAGTATCCCTGTCAGATACGATACTGACTAGGACCCCATGAAGCCTGACAATCTCCTGCATGTACCTCTCTGCAAGACTCTCAGTAGACTGACCAACTATGAAGGGGATGAAGTGAGCACTCTTCGTCAGCTCGTCGACAATCACCCAAATGGCGTTGTGACCCTTAGGACTCCTTGGAAAGGCGATCACAAAATCCATGGTGATATGCTCCCACTTTCACTCCGGAATGGGAAGAGGTTGAAGAAGTCCGACGCTCCTCTGATGTTCTGCCTTCACATGCTGGAAGATCAAGCACTGAGACACAAATCTGGCTACGACCCTCTTCATACCATGTCACCAGAAGAGAAGCTTCAAATCCTGATACATCTTGGTACCACCAAGATGAATAGAGTATGCCGACTGGTGAGCTTCCTTGAGCAATTTATGCCTGACTTCACCCATTGGGACACATAGCCTAGCCCCAAAGCGAAGTGATCCATCTGAGTGAATGACCATATCGGTCCTCGAACCTGCCTCAACTTCTGCTTTGAACTTCTGTAACTGCTCATCACCTGCTTGTGCTTCCTTAATCTGCTCTATCAGAGAAGACTGCAACTGAAGCATCATACAACTCCAATCGGTGCCGGGCAAAATCACATTCAAGTCCAACCTTCTCATCTGCTCAATAAGCTCCTTCTACTAAGTCAAGAACATGGCGATTGGCCTCCTGCTCAAAGCATCTGGCACCAAGTTCACCTTACCGGGATGATACTGCAAACTGATGTCGTAGTCGGCCATCAACTCCAACCAGCACCTTTGTTTTATGTTCAGCTCTTTCTGAGTGAAGACATACTTGAGACTTTTGTGGTCAGTAAAGATTTTGCACTCGGTCTCCAAGTAAGTAGTGTCTCCATAACTTCAAAGCAAAGATCACCGCTGCCAATTCCAAGTCATGAGTAGGGTAGTTATTCTCGTGCGGTCTCAACTACCTGGATGCATAAGCAACAACCCTGACCCTTCTGCATCAACACTGCACCTAGACCTCTGCCTGAAGCATCGCAGTGAATCACGAAACCACCCGAACCATCTGGTATAGTCAACACTAGTGCTGACGTCATCTTGCTCTTCGATTCTGCGAAAGCTTCATTACAGGCCTCATCCCAAGCAAACTTCTGATCCTTCCTTGTCAGTTTAGTCAACCGCCCAGCAATCTTAGAGAAGTCTTGGACAAACTTCCGATAATACCCTAAACTTCTCACCTCTGAAACTCACTTAGGCACTGGCCAATCTTTAACTGCAGCAATCTTGGACGGATCAACAGAGATTCCCTCACCCGAGATAATATGCCCCAAGAATGTGACTCGAGCAAGCCAGAACTCACACTTGCTGAGTTTTCCAAAGAGCTGATTCTTCCTCAGAGTCTGCAAGACTAACCTCAGAAGTTCAACATGCTATTCCCGGTTCCACGAATACACCAAGATGTCATCTATAAAGACCATCACAAATCCGTCTAGGAACTGGGAGAAAACTCTATTCATCAAGCTCATAAACACTACTGGGGCATTCGTAACTCCGAAGGGCATCACCAAGAACTCGTAATGCTCGTACCTAGTTCTGAAAGCAGTCTTCTACACATCTGCTGCCTTCACCTTCACCTGATGGTACCCTGAGCGAAGGTCCAACTTCGAAAAGACTGCAGTACCGCCCAACTGATCAAACAAGTCGTCGATCCTAGGTAGTGGATACCGATTCTTCACAGTGACACTGTTCAGCTCTTAGTAATCCATGCATAACCTGTGGCTTCCTTCATTCTTATTGACGAACAGAACAGGAGCTCCCAACGGTGAAACACTAGGCCTGATGAAACCTAAATCCAACAAACCCTGAATCTGCACCTTCAGCTCTGCTAGCTCAATCGGCACTGTACCCGGCTGAACCTCAATGCCGAACTCCACCTCTCGATCTGGAGGTAACCTAGGCAATTCCTCTGGGAACACATTCAGGAATTGCCGCACTACAAGAGGCGCAGCCTCACAGCCTGTGTGCAACTCCATTGCACAACCTTTCTCATCTGCCACCTTCTTACCATGCCCAAGGGCTCCCCAGCATAGAACTCAAACTCTGCATGTCCTGGAATCCTAAACACGACATTCTTCACTCGACAATCAATAACAGCATGAGACTCCCCCAACCAATCCATGCCTGGAATCACATCAAACCCTGAATTCCCGATCACTATCAGATCTGCCTTGAAACCTATGCCCCCAATAATCATAGGGCTATGCTTGCACTCCCTAGAGCAAATGACAACACCGCCACCTGTGGTGATGTTCCAAGCTGTCGGCATAGCACTGGACTCCAACTGATGCTGATCCACAAATCGGAAAGAGACGAAAGAATGGGCCGCCCTGGAATCAAATAGGACATGGGCAGGGAAAAGAATGAACTAGAATGATACCTATGATAGAATCAAAAACATGAGAAAAGATGAATAGTGCAGGATAAAAAAAGGAATAAGAAATACTGATGTGAAAAGAAACTACACAATGAATGACGCAAAGATAACAAATAAAGCAGGGAACAGATAATATAACAACAAAACACAAATATACCTGCAATGACCTCCTCTGTGGTATCGGCTTCCTCTACAGTCGGGTTGAAGGCCTGACCTCTCCTCAGGGCAGCGGTCCTCTGACCGACGATCTGATGCTGAGGAGGAAGTGGCGTCCTGACCTGATCGCGAGTCGGCGCGACTACAGGCTGGCCTAGCCTGCCTCATGGACAGTTCCGAACTGTAACACCCCGAATTCAAAATACAACTGAATCCGAAGTTCTACAGGATCTTTACACTTCTTTCGTACAATTTTATAAGGAAATAAAAACATTTCTTATATCAGAGTTACATTACACTTGTACATTGTTACAGCGGAAGCAATTATATAGTAATTACATAAAACAACAATTGAATCAATCCTTGAGCGGCATGTATACTTCAATTTGTCAAGCATCTTTACCCTGCATGTAAAACTATGGGTGTGTCATTTTATTCAACTGACGAAATGTTATACACGACCATCCTCTCTATGTCGGAAATAGTATAACGATTCTCAATACTTAGCAATCCACAAACTTGTCACAAACAAAGCTAAAGGGACTATCCTATTGATGTTGTGTTGTGAAGGTGCACTTAGTCCTTAATGCAATTAATTGTATTATATGACACTAATGCACACTTGTTCAGAGTCTATGCAGCCGATACTACATAGGTCTGAGAGCAAGCCCTTAACCGTTCTTTATCTTATAGGGTTCAATCCCTCGCCATGACTTAATCTACTACTGTAACTACGGTAAGTATCCTAGATATTTTCTGACCTATGAACTCATGTCTAGATGCCCTGGAGGGAATCCCAACGTACTGTCACATGACTCATCAAGCAGGCATCCTGTGGTAATTCAGCTCCTACCATAGACAAGACACCACCCGCAGTCATCAAACACCCCACGAGCATCGCCACTGGGACGGTACTCTGGAGCAGTATCCACGCCCTATCATGACTCATCATGGGACATCCTGTGAATACTCTCATGCCGCCGATCCAATGGCCCTCATACTCAATGTTTTTCTCTTACTTTCATCACATCTTCACTATGTATCTAATCCTTAGTTTAATTGAATCATGGGATAAAATCAACTCTTAGAATGTAGCACTCCTACTATACTGGTCTTATTTAATTCACATGACCTAACCTTGGTCTTCTCATTTCAAATATCATTTAACAATTCTTTCATTGTCGGTATAAGGCTTGGCTATACCCTAATTCTCAATTTCAACTCATAATTACAATATCGAGCTTTTCATACTCATGCGATCTTTTCATGATTAATCTCAATTCATGTTTCATAAGCATAGCATTTATGTATTCACATCTTTCATAACTCATCACAATCATGAATTCAATTTCACGTGCAATTTATGTGTAAGAATAAATTCAACTAGTAGCAACCAATAATTCATTTATTCCACAAGTCTATTATTCTCACTCCCATTCATACTACAAGCACATCTTATAAGTCCACTTAATTACACCAATCACACTTTCCAAAATTCTTCATTATTAATTTTCATCATCAAAATCTCATTTTATTTTTCCTTTATTTAAAAAGACAATTTGATTTCAAAAGGAAGTCCTTTCTTGCAAAAATTCCAATTTCTTAATCACACTTTATCAAAAGTCATAAATTATTCTTATAAAGTCCAAATAATTTTTTCAGTAATTAAATCATATTTTTCCCAATTTTTAGTTATTTTTAAATTCAATTAAATCAAAAAATTCCACAAAAAACATTTTTTTAAACTCAAATCCCCCAACCGGATTCGAACCTACAACCAGCGGTGAAACAGACAGCGCACAAGACCAACGTTCCAAAGCTGCCAATTGATATAACTAGGGTTAAAATCCCTATGTATCAAGTCTCGGCTAATTGGATTTTTAACAAAAAAAAAATAAAAACAAGGCCGCGGTATCAAACCCGAGACCTCCGACCACTGTAGCGACCCAAAGCTTTGCCGACCAACTGGTCTAAGTGGAAATATCGATTAGAAGGTAATTAAATAGGTTTTGATCTTACTCTCTGTTTATACTATAATTCAAGAATTCTCAAAACAAAACTATCTCCTTTTCTCCTCTTTTGAAAACAAAGTTTCCAGAATAAAAATACATTTAATTTTACAGTAACCAGTATTTTTAAAGGTATTTTTAACTCTTTAAAACATATATTTTGGCTTTAGTTTGCATTCCATAAATAGAATTTCAACATTCGAAAACTAAAACATACTTCTTCAAATTTTAAAGATAGTTTCTCACAAAATCACTACAAAAATATTTTCTTTCTCATGATGTTTTTAGAACACAAAAATTCATCTTTCTTAATAAATAAAACTCATATTTTTATCCACTAATTTACACATAATGCATTCAATCTTTTGTTTGCAAAAATACAATCTTTTCATTTATTCTAATACTCATATGGCACATATAACAATGTTTAACAATCATCTCTTAATAAATTATTCCATCAATTCATCTCTAGCATAACATTCTACTTTAATACTTTAATCAACAAACATGGTTCTAATCCTTTTACTAGTTAATCCACATAGTTTGCATTTAGAACATACTTAGCATGCATACTAACATTAGAAACAATGAGAACATTCACTTTTACTCATAATTAATAAATTTAGTAATCAAAATAACACACATATACTAATTTATCAATTCTCTTCTAATTAGGCAAGAATGTATTTCATTTCAACTAGTGGCTTTATAATAACAATTCAATTTCATTTCTAGCATGATTTATACTTTAGAAGTCATGGGAAACACCCACCTCTTTGAGGAAAAAGCCAACTAAAAGCTCCTAGAGTCCCCTAGAATGCGAGAGAGTACCTTCTCCTCTTAGATTGCGATGCAAAAACTCCTTCTCCTTGCTTCCTTGCCAAAACCGAGAGCTCCAAGTGTGGGGAATGAATGGCCGGCATCCAATGGTGCGCACACACTCACACTCACACTAATATATATCTCCTATATAATTTCTTCTTTCAATAGTTTCTTAGTGTAGAATACAAATAGATAGGGGGTATTTATACTAATTCTAGGATAGATTGGAGGGCTAGGATTCATTGGATAGTTATAGGATGGATGGCTAGGATAGGAGGGGAAGTTGTAGCAACCACCCACACTCAAATAAACTACCCATGCACACACACCCACTCTCCCATTCCTCAATGCACAATCCGGCCTCAAAATAGTGTGCATTGCACACTACGTGCATGCATGTGCCCCCTAGTACCCCTATTTGAAGTTTGTACAATTTTAATTAATCAAATTGTTCACATTTTGTGTCTACATGACAAGTGTGAACATTTAAATGATTAATTAAATTTGTGGGCTTCACAAATAGTGGGCTTAGGCTTGTGGGCCAAATAATAAAATAATAAAATAAAATAATAGTTTATTAAAGTGGGCTCAAATTTAGAAAATAGTGTTTTAGGCTGTATAAAATAGGCTTTTAGAAAAATAAAAGAAGAAAATAATTGTTCATACTATAAAATGAAACTTTATATATACAAATAAATAAATAAATATACACATGAAATTTGCACGTGCACAACACGTGAAAATCAACATTTCCATTAAAATGAAAGTTTAGGGTATGACACGAACTGTGTGGTCACTAGAACCACAACCAAAACACCGATGGTTGGCTCGCCGGCAATCCCTGCGCACTTGCCCCGAAATCTGACAGAAGTCACAGAAACCTCCCCTCCGTTGAGCAGCAGTAGGGTAGGGACCAGCCCTGACAGCTTGGGCTAGAACTGGCCTCCTGATCGACCCTCCAGTGGGCTTAGCAGCGATAGGATACGGAGCGGACCGCTGAATGGCATGCTTCTGCCTACTGGTCTGTTCCTGGCTTCTGGCAGCCTCCAGGATGTCAGCGTAGGATCGGAGTCGCAAGGCAGCTAGGCGATCCTGGATCTCAATGTCCAAGTCCAACAAGAAATGGCGGCCCTTATCTTCATCATTTGCCACTATGGACGTGGCAAAGCGACTCAATCGAGTGAACTCCGCAGCATACTCATCTGTGGTCTGACTCCCCTGATTCAAGATAGTGTCTTAATTAAACATTGATATATCATGAATTAACAATGAAAATTGCATAATAAACACTATCTAATAGACCTGAGTAAGCACGACAAATTTCTGCTCCATTTCATTTCTGGTGACATCGGAAAAGAACTTCGTGAGAAAGCTCTCTGTAAAGATAGCCTAGGCGATGGGGTGCCCTAGCCATTCCATCTCAGCTCGCCACCAGATGTGGGCGAGGTCAACAAGGCTGGATACTCACGATATCCACGCGATCAACATCAGCTATCATGACTGCGATCAATAGCTGCTCAGTCCTGATGAGCCATTGCTCGGCTTCTAGCAGACCTTCAGTACCTGAGAATTTATCTGGGTGTAGCCTCATGAAGTTTGCTACATTACCAGGTCTCAGTGGCAGCACTCCGGGTACAGGTACAATGGGCTCTCTGTTGGCAGCTTCCATAGCTGCCCTCGTCAGTTCACTATGTTCCCGCTGCATCTGCATCATTTGTTGCGTCAGCCACTTATTCTGTTCATGCTGCATCTTGCAACACTTGCAAAATAGCGGGCTCCTCCGACTGATCACCCCCAGTTTGGAAGGACGAAACATTCCTACGAGCCATAGCCTGCACAAACCGATAACAATCAGTATCCAGATTAAGTTGATAATTAATTTTTCATGCAATTGCATGGTCTGTTAATGTTGAGTTAATCCTGACTGAGTCAAGCCTGTCTAATGTATTAGTCAAACTAACACATTAGCCAAACCTGGCTCTGATACCACAAAAAACCTTATCACGCCCCGCTTCCCAAATATACGGAATATGAGCGTGTGACAAAGCCCAGCGAATGATTTTCATCATTCATGAGCTGTAGGATCGAATCAGCATCATAACAAGAATATAACAAAGTGTACACAACCATGCATGCATGAATAATTTATTAATCAACATAAAACAATTGAAACAAAATAATAATATCCCAAATGATTTTCAAATTTGGATCAAAAGATAAAACTTGGGACTATAAGTCCGTTACAAAATTCAAGTAGCAAAGAAATAAATAACTCAAAAAAACAAAATATTTAAATTGTTTCTTTTCTTCAAGCGAAGCCTAGAACCTCTACTCACCAATTCCACCAGGAAACTTGTGTCCAAAGTCTGTATATACATATACAAAAAAGAAAAAAATAGAGAAAACAAGACGAATGCCATTAGTGCAAGTTAGGGCCACAAATAGTACAAGCAAGGGTATGAAAATAAGTACAAGAATTATGGAACAAAATTTGGAATCAAGAATGTATAACATAATATAATGGGGATACATCAAGTAGTGGGATTCAAGAAACTAGCTAGCAAGAAAGACAACTCAAGTGACAAGATTGGGTAACAAGTACTAGTAGTAGAACAAGTGGCAAGTGAACATATAATGGTATCAAGCATCAAGTGACAAGTATCACGTACAAATGTCAAGTAACAAGTCTCTAGTAACAAGTCTCAAGTAATAAGTTTCAAGTAACAAGTCTCAAGTAACGAGCATCAAGTAGGGCATCAAGTGTGTACAAGTGACAGGTTAAATCTTAAGTCTAATGTTTAATTTTATTTAGGTAGCACTTCATTCATCTATATTTTTACTACATGGTTGCTATATACAATCAGTTATGTTTAGGCCTAGTGGTGGAGTTTATAGGGCAGTGTACTCAGGTATCCAGTATCAAGCAAGCCTTGCTCAGGAATCGAGTAATCATATAACTAGTTCATTTGTCAAGTCTTAACAAGACAAGTCATGAATCAAATATATACTAGTTCATGAATCAAATAATATACTAGTTCATGAATCAAATAATAATATACTAATTCATGAATCAAATAATATACTAGTTCATGAATCGGATAACAATATACTAGTTCATGAATCAAATAATATACTAGTTCATGAATTGGATAACAATATAACTAGTTCATGAAGCATGTATCAAGTGGGAAATACGGGTCCCCCTTCTGAGTATACTTACCTATATTGTCCACTACTATGGTCTTTCCCTTAAACCCCGGCTTATTATTTATTATTATCATCAAACAAGCATGAAACTGTGCAAACCAGGTCAAATAAACATGATCAAGAACATGGGACAAGTTTAAGATAATTATAAAGCATATTCGAGGGTTAACACAATTTAAGATTATCAAGAACTACGAGAATTGCAATTCTGGACAGTATGACGTTGCTGCACCAAAACTGCGATTTCCGTTGCTACAAGATAGCACATGTGGATCCGTCAGAAGGCCTAGAAATT
This sequence comes from Hemerocallis citrina, assembly GCA_017893485.1. NCBI lineage: Eukaryota > Viridiplantae > Streptophyta > Magnoliopsida > Asparagales > Asphodelaceae > Hemerocallis > Hemerocallis citrina. Next base: position 50,250,465 of record CM030366.1, read on the forward strand.
AGACACTTGCCCGGTTCCAATGCATATAATTAAGACACATAAAACGGCAAACTATAAAGCATTTGTGTTCAGCCAGAATTTGTAAAACTGAGTTTGTACATATGAAACAGGGGTTGAAACTTCATTAATTAATTCTGAAAAAATTAAGTAATGTTCTCTAGGGTGTTCAGTATCAACATGCAAAATTTCAAGTCATTTACTTACTGGTAGCATAGTTAAAATAATTGTAAACCAAAGTGGTGCAGCAGTTTTTATGAATCTGCGATTACCGATACAGCAGCAGTAAAACTACGATTCTCCTAAATCGTAACTCAGAATTTGAAAATTCTGGATGTTATTGGCAACTAGACACTTGGGGCTACATTTTATATTCAGGACTCAAGTTCAGATCTAGTGTTATCTGGGTCGAAACAGCAAGCCAAGACAGAACAGAAACCAAACAAGACACTTTTTGCATGAAATGTATCATAATTGTACTAATTGTGAACAAGTGTATCAACGAAGGGTTGTGACTCTTAGATCATGTGATTGGGTAAGGCGAAATATGAGATCATCAACGATAAACAAGGAGGAGTCACATTTACAATCTACTTGCAGTATTTTCAAGGAAAAAGCTTGTACTAGAAAACGTAATGTATAAGAAGATACTTGCCTTGGGTTGTAGACGATGAATCCGACGGAGGATAACGGGAATGGATCTCGGGCGACGAGCACGATCGGCACGGATCTTGATGAGATGATCAAGATCAAGATGATCAATGGTTGAGATATGTTGGCGATGGTGATGATCAGATCTGGATCTGATCTTAAGGAGATTCGATGGTTGAGATTCAAAGTATTCCTTCTTCTTCCCTCCTTCCTCTCTGCTTAATAAACAGCAGTGACGATGGTGGGAGCTTCGACGGTGATTGCGAGCGGCGATAGTGGGAGGGCAGTCGCGGCGGTGACTGGTGGCAGGTAGCGACAACATCGAGGGAAGCTGGACGTAGGAGGCGGCATGGCGTAGCCCAGTTCTTGGTGGAAAAACAGAGCGATGGCGGAGCTTGGGGGTTCGACGACGATGCGGGGTCGATGGGGTTGCTGGCATTGGTGGCTGCTCTGGATGGTGAAGGCAGGGACTGTTGTTGAAGGGGTGGTGGTTGGTTGCTCGGGGTCGAGCGGTGGTTGGGTGAGGGAGACGAGGACGAGAGGATGGGTTTCGGTGGTTGTGGCTCGACTGGATGGCAAAGGAAGACGATGGCGAAGATGAGCAGGGGATGGGGATGACGACTATGGGGAGACGAGGTGGCGATGATGGAGGTGAGGGCAAAGGTGATGGGAATTGGGTTTCGATAAGCATAGGGGAAGAAGGAGACGGGGGTGAGAGAAGGTAGTGCGACTGAGAGATTAGGTTTAAACAGTAGTGTGGGTTTAGGGTTAATTAGGGGTAGGAGGTTTAAATAGTAGGGATTTGGGTTTTGGGTATTTGGATAGCGGGTTTAGGTAGGATCCAAAAAGAGATTGAGTCAAAATTCATTATAATTAGGGAAAAAGAAGTAGATGAGGTGGAACAGTCAACTCTCCATGAAGATCAACAATCAAAGCTGATAAGAACAATGAAATTTGCAATAAATATTAGCACAAAAATTGAGTCGAAACAATGAAATGATTTTATTAGAACTGGAACAAAATACAGATCTCAAATTGATGGACAGAGTACAAGGAATGGAAATACAGTAGAAAAATACAAATACGGGAAACAGGAGTTACACAAGGATACTTGCCTTGCGAGGATTATAGGACGATAAGGAAAACCCGTGAACACGAACCCATGAACCAAGCTCATGAATGAGGCACGAACTTGCACGAACGGAATCACGAACACACACAACGAACCATGAAGGCGGCACAGCTGCGATGATGATCACTTGCTGACCTCGGGTCTGAATATAGTCGGGGTTGCTGTTGCACTGTGTGGAGGCGACCGAGGATGCGTATAGGGTCGGGAAGGTGTGGAGATGCAATGGTGGGCGCTGGGTTTTGGTTGGTGTAGGTTGATGGGAGGTGGATGGTGACGAAGGAAGGTGGGGTGTGAGTATGGGGTGCAACTCAGGGAGAAAAGAGACTCTCGGGGGGGTGATGGCGGTGCAGGATGGAGGATGGCGAGGTGGATGGTCAGGGGTTCGAGGAGGATGACGGGGAGAGGGATCGATGATGGAGAAGGTGGTGATGAGGCTGAGGAGGAGGAAGAGGTAGGGTGCAGGAGTAGGGGGTGACGACTGCAGGGTTAGGAGAGATTAGGGTTTGCTAATGATGATTAGGGTTAGGGCTTAAGGAGGGTTATATATAGGATTAGAATTAGGGTAATGGGCTATTTGGTTAATGGGTATAGGGTTTAGGATCCAATAGGAAAAGAATAATTAATAGGATTATAATAAGATTAATTTGGGGATGACAATATGCAAAAATTTGAATAAGATGAACAACAAAATTTTAGGCTCAACAGAAAATAAAAAAATAAATTGATTCGGAGACAAAAACTGAGTTGAAGGCAATAATGAATTCCATTATAAAGCAACAAATTACAGGGGTTTAGTGACAGAACAATGAATAATTATACCAAGAAAAATACAATAACTGAAAACAAGGGTTACAATAAAGGTAATGCTACTTCTACAATCTTTCTACTATCTTTTTATTTACAACCTTATGCAGCACAATATTATTGGAGCTTTCTTCAACCTACTCTACAATAACCTCTAATGATATTGTGCCACATAAGGTTGTAAAGAAAAATATATTGTTGCAACAAATTGTAGACATACTGTTGCTAATTTTTTTGGTGTGGGAGCAATCAGATGGTTTGGATTCTTTTGAAGAACAATCAAGAACTGACCTTTTGACTTTCAACAGTGTTAACTATCTTTGACTGCAGTTGACTTCTCGGTCTGACTCGTTTGCGCCATTTGATTTGATTCGTGTGGTGACGATCACTTTCGCTGACCTGCTAAAAGTCTGAAACATCGGGATTGATCCCGGCGACAAACCCTCCAACGCTCAAGTCAGAAATCAAGAAGATTACAACAGAGCTTTTTTGTGGAAAAAATATTGATTACCCGTTTCTTATAAAGGTAGGGGGACATTTATAGTCGCTTTGGTCAGTTTTAAGATAATTATTTATCTCTACTTCCCGGTGTTTTTGGATTGAATTATTTATCTCTTCTTCATGAAGAGATATGAGTGGTTGAGGGGATTAAGTTTAAAATTTCCCCAGGATAGGAGGTATGATTTTGAATCGTCTCTTATGGATAATTATGAATTTCATTTATATTTAAATAATCTAGACCCATTCTAATTGGGCTGCTAGAACAACCTAGTTGGTCAGACCTGTTTTGGGTTGTTGGGTTCGAAAGAGACCCAATTCCCATTTACAGTCCCGAATCTAGTGAAATTACCATTTTACCTGTAAAGCTTTAAGATTCGTGTCCGGTTTGAACAGTCCCGATTTGGTTATATTTTTACATATATTACAAGTCCCCCACTCTCGAAGATTGACTTTCACAACCTTTGAGGAGTTGTTCACTCATTTTTAAGAGTTTACAGAACTTATCAGAGTTCTCGGAGAAGTTTGGATATTGCTCCAAGTGTAATAGTGTTATTCTGAGTTTATAAAATACCCAAAATTAATTTGAGATTTTTTTTATAGATTTTTTGTGATTTTTCGATAGTTTTCTAAAAATTTTCAAAAATATGAATCATTTTTTTGAATTTTTATTCAATTTCCGAATTTTAATAATTAATTTTCTAAAATTTTAATTAATTATTCTAAATTAATAATTATTTTTCAAAATTTTAAATAATTAATTTGATTTAATAAATAGATAAAGGAATTATTTAAATACCTTATGACAAGGCAAAATCTGGCATGTTGATCGTGACATGGCGCGAAAATCACGAAGATCGCGCGACCTGGGCGCGTTGACCAGTCAACTCCAGAACGCCTCAATTTAGAACAGGGGCACGTTTGCTTGGCACACTTTGCCGAACCGCCCTGATGATTCGGCTGATCGACGCATGTCCCATTGATCGTTGGCTGTTGACCGGTTAACGAGACTTTGCTCCAACTTCGATCGGGAACATGTTTGTTCGGTGCGTGAATCCGAGCTACTTCGATGCTTCGGTGACGCGACACGTGTCCCTTTGACCGTTGACCAGTCAATGGTTTTAATTCTTTTTTTGATCGGGGGCACATTTGTTCGGTGCGTAGATCCGAGCTACTTCGGTGCTTCGGCAGAGCGACATGTGTCCCGTTGACTACTGATCGGTCAACAGTTTTCTTTTGATTAGGGGCACGTTTGTTCGGGGAGTGGATCCGAGCTAATTAGATGCTTCCCCATCGCGACACGTGTCCCATTGACCGTTGACCGGTCAATAGTTTTCCTTCATTCTTTGATCGGGGGCACGTTTGTTCGGCGTGTGGATCCGAGCTAATTCGATGCTTCGGAAGTGTGACTCATGTCTCGTTGACTGTTGACCGTTGACCATTGATCAGTCAACAGTTTTCCTTCATTTTTTTATCAGGGGCTCGTTTGTTCGGTGCGTAAATCCAAGAAAATTCGAAGTTTTGGCAGCGTGACACGTGTCTCATTGATCGTTGACCGGTCAAAGGTTTTACTTCATCTTTGATCGGGGGCCCGTTAATTCGTCGTGTGGATCTGAACATTAGTGATGGTTCGGCTGCTCGCCACTTGTCCCTGTTTGACCGTTTTTCCTTTTTACCAGTCAATGTCATTTGTCTTTTGGACTTCGTGTCCGTTAGACTCCCTTTTTGTTTTGTCTTTTTGACCGTTAGACTCCCCTGGCTGTTGGGCTTTCCCATCGGTTGGGAGCCCATTAGCTTCGGGAGCCCGACTGTCGTATCCCTCTCTCTATAAAACCATCACCCCCTCTCCACTCCTTCCTTATTCTCTCATTTTCTCATCCTCAAAATTTTCTTCCCGACGAGTTTGTCAGACCACTCCGGCGGTAATTTTCTTTTTCCGGCAATCTTTCCAACCGTAGTAGTCACTTTGGAGGATATATATATATATATATATATATATATATATATATATATATATATATATATATATATATATATATTATTTTTCAAAGATGTCTAGGGTTTCTTTGGGAGAAGAGACCTCCCCTTCTAGCCACGTTGGAGATCGACCATCTGCTCTACCTTCTAGAGCGGACAAGGGGAAGAGTGTGGCGGAGTCGGTGTTTGTTAAGACGATTGTAAAGAGACCGAGAGAAGTGGGGGAGCTGGGTAGGCTCCCAAGCCCATTGTCGGGTCTCGGCGGCGTTCGAGATTACCCCGCCAATCTATCAGGGCGAGTTGAGCATGGGATGACACCATTTTGTAAGGATAATGATCCTCATGAGCACTCGGAGGTGAACAAAATATCTTCGATGCTTACGGAGGAGGACTTGGGCAGTATACGGGAGTGCTTTATGATCCTGAGGGAGTTCGATCTTATGTTGCCAGACTCTGTTGTTAAAAGTTGTTTGCCGACCTCCCCTGATATGTGCTTCTTTCGGTTCAATGCTTTTCTTGCGGGACTCCGTTTCCCCCTTCCCCCATTTGTGAGTGAGATTCTGCGGTGGTATTCTTTGAGTTCAATTCAGTACATGCCAAACATGTGGAAACATGTGAACGACTTCGTGTTGCACTGTCAGGCAGCGGGGATTGAGCCGTGACTAAGCATTTTGAGGATGCTCTACAAGATCCACCAAAAGAGCAAGTCGGAGTTCAGATACTATCTCACTCATTGTCACGGGGTGAAGCTGACTGACAACCCCGACACGATCAAGTATTGGAGGGAGAAATACTTCACCGTTTGAAGTCGTGAGCCGTGGGCGATTCCCACAAGATGGAGAGAGGATGTGGCGAAGAGAGCGAAGGCTGATCTAGTTTTGAGTTTAAAGGAGGATTAGATGGTCAAAGTTCTTTTAGATCGACCAGCTCTAAGTTGTAGAGAGGTGACGGAGGAGTTTCTCTTCAAAGAGGGTCTCAGTCCAAAATTCTAAAAACAAAAAATTCGACAGATTCCTTCTTTCTTGTTGCTTCATAACAGTTATATTACGGAAGAACAAATGGTAGAGCCCAACCTATAAATCAATGGAAATAAATTATGCATCTTTATTTTTTTCTTTGCTCTTTACTTTTGCTTTCTTAGTTACTTCCTCTTTCCTTTTCTTTTCTAACCGCTTAATGTTTTCTTAGTAGGAGCACCTGGCATGGATTTTGACGCGATCATCGCCAAATGCATAGGGTTGAGTGACAAAGCCCCCGAAGAGAAGAAGAGGAAGAGAGCGGCCACCAGACCTATAATGGCGAAGGTTGCGAGGGGATCGGGGAGCGTTGCCCCAGTTGTGAACTTGGAGTCTCCACCCGCTTCTTTGGCTGCCCCGACTATTGGTGCATTTTCTTTAGCAGCAGCTCTCATGCTTGAGGCTCATCCCCTTACCACGGAGGCTGAGGCAATCCTTATGGAGGAGCACAAGAAGATCTTCATCCTGGATTGGTGGTCATGAAGCACGATGGGTTCCTTGGGGATTCAACAAGTTGTATGCAGGTAGTTCACCACCCCGCGACCCGGAAGGACAAAGCTGCGATGGTTGTGAGGTCATTTAGCGACTTCACCTTAGAGATAGCTAGTGCCAATATGGCGGTATGTTTTTATACTTTTTTTTTCTGCATTAGATTTTTATGAAGCGATAGCAGTTGTTTTCCTCTTTGTGACTTCGAAACGTTTTCTTCTTGCAGACCACTTGCCACTTTAGCTACTTGTTGAAACAAGTAGCGAAGCAGAAGAATGAGCTGAAGGTGGCGAGTGATAGGGACAGAGCAGAGTGGGCAATGACCACTAAGGAGTTGGAGGCAGCGATGCATCTAGCGGAGACCCAGGTGATGTAGATTGCGTTGTTGGAGGCGGCCTTGGCAAAGGAGAAGGCGCAGGTGGCCCGAGAAAGGGTGTAGGCAACCAAGGAGAGAGAGAGTGTGTTGCAAAGGATAGAGAGGCTGCAGTGAAGTAGGCGAGGGCCGAGGCGGAGGGGTTCTTGGCCTCGAACATGAAGAAGGCGTATGTCAGGGCTCTTCGGTATGTCAGAGTGCGAGTTCCTGACATCGACAGTTTGGGGTACGCGTTGTACAACGCCGTTCTCATCGACGTGGAGGAAGAGGAAGAGGAGGAAGAGAGGATGAGGACGTAGCGGATCCCTTGACCGCAATTGTAGTGAGTCCAGAGGTGGTTGAGGGAACCGGTGGCGAGTATTCTCCTCCCGTGGGGCCGTCGAATGAGGTGGATCTATGACTCCTCTCTTAGCTTGTTTTTTCCCTTTATTTTTTGCTTTTGATTTTGTATGGATGCCTAATAGCGGACTGGCCACTGCTCGATGTATCTTTACCTTGCAATGAAATATTTTTTTAGTCTTTCGCATCTTGTGTCGTAACGATGAGATCCTCCGAGAGGTACCTCTGGTTGGTGTGGAAGACCATTCTGTAACACATGTTCTTGTTTATACAGATTTCATTTATTTTTTCTTCGTATTCTTGTATTCCAAATTTTCTTATAAATTGTTTCTGTAGGTTCAGTTATAGGCATCTCATATTTGATCGATCCCAATCCCGTATATAAATATTTCTATTCTCTTGAACCAAAAATATTATTTTATTCTACAATCTTACGCTTCTTTTCTCCTGATTTTATATTTTGGCAAATTCCTATTTTATCCCTTCTCTTTGAATTATTTGTTAACTTTTCAAAGTCAGGCTCAAACCCAAACATAAATCATATTCCACTCCATAATATTTCACTTGATTACCTATTATGTTGACAAAGCCCAATTTTAATTCATACTATTGTTATTATTGTTTGTTCTCTTTTCTGAAGCTCAACCAATATTACTGGATTTATTGTTTTTATTAATTTTGTTTGAAGCCCAATGTCATCATATTGTTAATTTCTTAGTTGAATTCGAGTCCGTTAATCCAATCCCACACTTTTAAACAAATCCTATTGGACCCTAACCCAAACTCGTTAACTCGTTAACCCAAATACAATCCAAACCCAAATTTTCCCAACTGCACACTCCTTAATCTCCTCCCCACTAACCCATTATCAATCCCTAACCACCCACTAATCACTCCTTAATCTACTCCCCTAAACTGCCTAATAAGTAATATCCCCTTATTAATTTATCTAACCCTAATTATCCTACCTCCTCCTAATCTTCTACAGCCAACCCCTCCTGACTTCTTCTTCTTCTTCACCAACCTACCAAAACCCATTGACCACGACCTCTCGCAGGCCTCTCTCTATCTCCTGAACCCTTGCACGCCATTCCTGCTCCTCTGCTGTCATCGCAAGCCCCTACCACCTCGCGATTTCCACCGCTCGAGCCCTCGCCCTCCTCCATCGCAGCATCACGCCAGATGCCCAACACCGCCCTGCTCCTTCCCCTACCTTGGAACTCTGCAACTGCTCATCTTGACCGCAGCCCCGAGCACCTCCCTCATCTTCCTTCATCCCGATATCCCATTGCCATCTTCACCGAGCCCCGCCATTGTCTCAGCTCCTCACTACAGTCAGCCCCACTATAGTCGTCCTCCATTGCCATCCCGATTGCACACCCTCGACGCATCCCCTGAGCACCATCTTCCTCGGCACTCCTCTCCTCCGCTGCTTTCCCTCATCACAGCGGCCTTTGCATCCCCTCACCGCTCCGAGTGCTCCTCCATCCAGCACCCCCCGAGCAACCTGCAGTCCTTCGTTGCTCGCCTTCGACCACCCCAGCATCATCGCCAGCACAACCGCCTCACCATCCTTCATTGCTCGACTGCTCGCTGCCGCAACACCCTCTCCCCCTGCATCCTGCCATCCATCCTCATCACCACCACAGTCACCTTGCTGTCATTCACTGCCGTGGCCGCTGTTGTACTTGCTGTGCTCGTTGCCGTCTCTTGTTGTTGTCGCTGTTTCTCTCACTGTTGTTTCCACTATCTCTTGTGTTGTTGCCATCGCTCTCGCTCGTGTTCTCGTAGCACGTGCTAATGTCGTCATGAGACAAGTATCTCTTGTACATCTTCGTTATTCCGTACAAGCATATCCTTTGGTCTCCCACAATTAGTAATTAGATCATCGCATTTGAAATATGTTATTCTTGTAGTATTCATATTTCGTGATGTTTCCATATCTAGATTAGTAGTTTTATTGAATCGAATCAATTATTTTGCCTCCATGATTCGATGCCATCAAAAGATCACAGTTTTCCATTGTCCCCGCATTCATTGCACAAACACGAATTTGAAACATATGTATACAAATGTCTATGTATATAAATAGGTGCTTCGAATGAATTGTGATTTGTATGTGATCGTAAAGTTACATTCATAATTAATATTGTAGAAATATGAATTTCATCATGTGAACAATAGAAACTTCCTACTGATTTCGAGATGTAAATGCACGTTATATTCTAGTTCTAAAACTATATGTTTGCAAGTAAGAACCGTTACAATTTGAATTGGCAAGTTACTGTCTTGCTATTTCTGTAACTTGTAGCTAGATTTGACCTAGCTCCTGTTCAAATTAATTAGATCTTTTTACACGAGATTCGTAGCCCTGTGAATATAGTTTCTGGAACATTTGACGGATTCAAATTCCGAGTGGTAGATAACGAGTTATCATGCTTTTTGTACTGCTAGGTCTACACATTTCAGATTGTTACTTATAGCACATCGGCATATTTCACAAATTAAAATGTCATGTTAATAGGTGAATTAAGACTTGATATTTATCAGCATACTACTAGACTTGATTAGGAGTCATAAAATAATTTTTGCAGGATTTTTTTGAATAGATTCTAGACCCGTTATATATATGTAGACTTGACTCTAGAATCCTGTTAGTACACTAGACCAGTAGAGAACCCAAGTTTCGACCCAGTAGAAGTTAAAATCACTTAGGAGAATTTAAATAGAAGTCCTAGCCCTCTATGTTAGGAACCTAGGACACTTGACGGATTTGTATTCCAACTTACGGATCACAAGTTATTCTAAATTCACCACTGTACTGTTATAACTCTAGATTCACTGTCGACTTATGTGCCATCATGTTCTAATAATTCATTCAGTAGATTGACTGAAGAATTTGTAACTGGAAATTAGATAATTTGTTGATGAATAGTTTCAGGAGTTAACAAATAACTTTTGTGATAATTTTAGTAAACTTTCTAGTCGAATTTCACGTAGGATAATCTCGTGCTGAGTTACTTTCTGCATAGTAAACCCAATAAGAACTAGCTGGTAGAATGTGCTTCTATAGTCTAAATGTATCGTGTGAATATGCGTTGGAACTGGAAGAGAGTTTAGTTTTTAGAACTCCTGACAGAACCTGATTCGATTTCCTGTAGCAACGAGAAAGTGAGTTTTTGTACAACAACGTATTGCTGTCCAGAATTATAACTTCATGTTCTTAATTGTAAATATATTTATTTCCTGCATTTAATGAATTAAACTTTATATCATGCATTACATAGCCTTGATACTGCTTGTTCCTATCCTGATACTCATTTCACTAGTTGCATTGTTCATGTTGAGTATTGTAAAAGAATAATAAGCCGGGGTAATGAGAGAAAGACCTAGTAGTGAACAATATAGGAGTGTGTACTCGGAAGGAGGCCCGTGTTTCTCGTAATAGTGACTACTGATTACATGATTACCTGTTTTCCTGTTTACAAGTTATATGGAACTAAGTGTCACGTCTAAAGCCGACGAGGGCCATCTCTAGAATCCATTACATGATTACATGACATGATATGATTCCTAGTTGCATGATATGATATGATTCCTATTAATGTCAATGCAAGACTCGAGTACATGGCCCTATCGAATTCACCGTTAGAGTCTAAATGTAACATGTTTGTATGCACCCGAACCTGTGGTATGAGACGCAAGATTGCGTGCATTAGATAAGACTGATTAATTGAATAGACTTAAGATTAACACTGAGTACATGCATATTCCTGTTTACAAGCTATATGATTCATGTTTTCCAGTTTCATGATTTCTGTTTATAAGTTAAGTTTACATGATCCTCATTTACATACTGTATTTTTTCTATTACATGACTTGTTCCTATATACATGATTCTTTGTTCCTTTCTATATTCCTATTCTTGTTTCATTTTGCTTGTACTACTTGCGGCCCGTTACTTGCTCTAACGGGTGTTCCTCTTCCCAACTCGAGATGATGAATTTACAGGCATGGGAGAAGAATTGCCAGAAGTAGTTAGTGATCAAATATTCTAAGAAATAGAGATGAATTCCAGCCTGCTTTACTTGCTTTATATTATGTTTCTCAGTATCTATTTGCTTTACTGCAAACTTTGTATTCCTGACATGTTATCCCGAAGTTTATTTCTTTCCGGCTGTTGGTTATTTCATGGACTACCGCATGATTTATTAATGTTATTCCTGTTGATGTGATTATACTTTGCCTGCGTGGTTGTGTTTATTTTTATATTATGGAGTTGATTGTTACAGCTTATGAATAATATGTTTATATCATTCGCTGGGTCTCAGTCACGACCCCGTACATTATTGTATTCTGGGAAGCGGGGCGTGACACATTCCTTGGGAGAAGTGACTGCTGGGAAGTCTTCGAGGCTTAAAGTCCTTCTTCGCTCTTTGCTTGCGGCTACCACTGAAAGAGACGAGTTGAAGAATGTGGTGCTTGAGAGGAGCTAAGAAGTGGCTCATCTGAGAAGAACTATTCTTGAGTTTTTAGGGGGCTCGACCAAGTGGTTTGGCATACGCAAATGTGCCTTGTTTGAAATTTAAGGTGAATGATGACTCTCTCAAAGAGAGCCTCCTTGAAAAAAAGGTAGAGATTCATCGGTTGAAGCGATTTCTTGAGGGAGGCAATGTTAGGAGCACTTCTTGCTCTCGTGAAGAGAGCGCTAAAGGGAGATTAGTTCATGAACTGAATTTACGTTTACGTGGGGTTCCATGGAACCCGGGAGATATCCAAAGCGGGGTGGCTGGTTCGTCTAGCGGAGCACCGGTTAGAGAGGCGGCACAAGCAATAGGCTCTGAGGGTATGACTCGATCTACAAGTTTGGACATCCCTTCAGATTGAGAACGAAATAGTGCTCGGGTGTCTGTTGGAAACCGTAGACTGCATGTCTCCCTTAAGAAGAACATCCTTTTGCCAGAAAGGACTAAAGATGGTGCTGAGGGAAACTTTGTAATCTTGTAGAGACTTGTTTTTTTGATAAAACTTTTTGTTGGATTCTTTTTGTGAAATAAAATGAAATCAAAATTGTCTTAGTGTTTGAGCACCGTCTCTTTGAATTATGACTCTTTGAACTTGCGGTTGTTTCAGGAGCACTCGAACAGCGAGCTAGGCTCCGCATACTTGCTTTGGGGTAAGTGGCTATAGCGATTATATGAACTGTGAGTGGACTTCGAACAAAGTGACGAAGTGTTTTAGGAGCATTCGAATGACGAGCCAATCCCCACACACTTGCTCGGAGCATGTGGCTAGAGCGGATCTATAAACCATGAATGGACATCGCACCTATCCGGGGTTGTTTCAGGAGCACTCGAACGGTGAGCTAAACTCCTGCATACTTGTTCAGGAGCAAGTGGCTAAAGAGGCCCTATGAACCGTGAGTTGACTCCAAACAAGGTGATGACAAGTTTTGGGAGCACTCGAATGGCGAGCCGATCCCTGAGCATGTGGCTAGAGCAGATCTATGAACCATGAATGAGTTCCGCACCTGTCCGGGGTTGTTTCAGGAGCACTCGAACGACGAGCCAAACTTCGCATACTTGCTCGAGAGCAAGTGGCTAAAGCGGCACTATGAACCATTAGTGGACTTTGAATAATGTGACGACGAGTTTTGGGAGCATTCGAATGGTAAGCCGAACCCCGCACATTTACACGAGCGCAAGTGGCTTGAGCGGCTCTATGAACCATGAATGGATCCCGCACTTGTCCGTTGGAGTGCTTAGTGAAGGGATGGTGTTGCTTGGGGGCGTACCATGTGTGTAACTCATTGCTTTCCTCAGGTTAAATTGTTCAAGGAATTGTTGAATTGTATAAGAAATTTTGCGAAAGAAAACACTAATTTTATTGAAAAATTCAAACTACACAGTTGCTTAATGGCAAACCTTTATTACATGTTGTGACTGTTATAATCATCGGTCTTTAGAACATATTTGATGCTAACTATTAGGCGACGGCATTAAGCGTTCTCTTTGTATTTTATGAGGTGCTTGGCATTCCAAGTCGTCAATATATTCTCCCCCCCTCCCCAAGTCTTTAAGTCGGTAAGCACCTGGGTGGAGAACTTGTGAGACTTTGTATAGGTCATTCCTAGTTAGGAGAAAGCTTCCCCTCTTCTTCTGGGGGTTTGATATCTCGAGCTTTTAGAGGACGATGTCTTCTTCCTAAATGTTGGCCAGACGAACTCTCTTATTATAGAATTTCCCTATCTTCTGCCGGTAGATGTTTCTTCGGAGGATGAACTTTTCTCGGATTTCTTCGAGGGGGGATCGAGATTGGCTCGGATATCATTCGAGTTTTGCTTTTAAATGAACGAAAGGAGGCGAGGAGAAGGCATTCCCACTTCTATAGGGATAAGAGCATCTGTGCCGAAAGTTAGGTTGAACGGGGATTCTCCTGTGGGAAATTCTCTTTGTGGTTGTATAGGACCAGAGCACACTCGGGAGTTCTTCGGCCCATTGTCCCTTCGGGGCTTCACCAAGCCTCTTCCTGAGGCCTATCCAAGATTTGCCGATTGGCGTTCTCGACTTGACCATTAGTATAGTGATGCGAAACTGAAGAGAAACACCGCTCAATACCCAAATCGGTGTAAAATTTGCGAAACCCTTTACCAGCGAATTGAGCTCCATTATCAGTGACTAGAGTGTGGGGATCCCGAACCGGCAAACTACGTTATTCTAGAAGAATTGTTGGACTTTGTGCTTGGTGATTATGGCATGTGGTTATGCCTCTATCCACTTTGTAAAGTAATCGATAGCGACAACTAAGAAGGCTTTAACATTCTAGAAAAAAATTAATTTTTATATTTTGCACGTCCAATTTTATGCATTTTAGTTTCTAAAATTTTCTAAGTTATGCACATTTTTCTTCTCATTTTTTGTCACAATTGCATGATTTTTTTTTAATTAAATCCAATAGGCCTAAATCTATTTTGAAGCCCACTAAAAATTAATTACAAATTGAGGCCCATGAATAATTCTACATTTAAATGAACATTTTAAAGTCTAGTACACTTGTCATGTAACATACACCTTACATTTAATTCAATAATAATTAATAATAGAATTTATATGAGAAGTAGTGTGCACATAGGGTGCACGTGCATGTGTTTGTGCATGAGAAGAGGGTTGGCCGGCCTATACTAGAGAGAGAGTGGTGAGTGGGGGTGTGTGTGAGAAAGTGGAGACTTATTTTGGGTAGTGGGACTCATCTCAACCATACAATATTCCTATAAATACTCCCCCTCCCTTACCATGAACAACACACCAACTCTAAACAAAAATTAAAAGAGAAAGAAAGAGGGTGGCTTGCGGGTCGTGCAATGAGGAGCTAGGAGCTAGGCTGGGACTTTGTGTCGAAGCTTTGGAGCAATTTTCTAGGAGTTCTACTTGTTGCATCAAGAAAGAGGTGGGTATTCTTGTTACCTTCTAGTTTAGTAGAATTTGTGCATGGTTAATATTTTTACATGAGTAGTTATTATTTTAGTTGATGTGTTGAATGTAGAAACTATCTAGAATGTAGATTGTATATTATTAGTATAATTATTGTGTGATTTTGTGTAGATGCTTTTGTGTTCCAATTTGATTACAAATATTCATGTTAGTTAGAAAGAATGTGGGAGTAGGAACTAGTGTGGAAATTTCTAACTTTCTAAATTGGTACATACTAGAAAAATCATGTATTGTATGTGAATAAAATCCTAATAATTCTAGTTTGGTGAAAATTGTATGAAAAGAAACACATTGGTATTAATTTACATTATATGCATTATATTAAGTGTAGAGTTTCCCAAAAATATAATTGAATGAGAACAATAGTTTATACAATTCAAAATTACAGAAGTATTCGTAAACTAATACATTTGTGGGGAGAAATTTCATTATAATGTTACAATAAAAATTTTATAAGTTTTATCTCGTACTAATACTCAGATTATTAGGGAAAAGTGAAATATGGAAGTAATTATAATTATTAATGCAAAACAATTTAGAAATAAATAATTTTGTTAAAAGAGATTTATAAACAGAGAACTGAAAGAAAGACTTTTAACCCCTAAATAAGGCATACTGGGTCTTGGCGTGGCTATTGAGCGCTGTGAACAGTACCCATAGGTCGTAGGGTTCGAGTCTTGGGAGGCTCTTTCTTTTTACAAAATTTGATTTTTCATAGCGGTGCAATAAAAGCAGTACATAGTACTAAAGGGGCTTTTGTTCATTAGCCGTGAGTGGCCTAGTGGTTGGGGGCTTGCGGGTTGGCTGACTGGTCTCGGGTTCGATCCCGGCCAATCAGATTTTGATTTTTATTTATTTTTGGGGGTTTTTCATGTTATAAAATTTGGGGAAAATATAATAATATTCTAAAATATTATTGAAGCTTTAGAAATAATTCCACATTATTTTTAAGATATATTCGATCACTCATTCTTCTATTGGGGACAGGTGCACGAATGACAACTCCAAACGTCACACATCCGCTGCCTACCTACCGTTTAGGTGGCACCAGCGAGATCCAGCTAAGGTAAGGAACTTAGTGTTGCGGCTGCTCCACTCAAATGTGTCCACTTACGGATTCGGGCTTTCACCCTATACTTTAACCGAGCGGCGGGATCGGGATGATGAGTATTATTTATTTTGGGAATTAAAGGTGATATTCACATTAAATAATGTGTTGGAGGAATTATTGAATTCAAATTAAAAAGGAGATTTTTGCATGATTAAAGAGAATTAAAAGAGGAATACAATTTAGACTCATCTTTGTAAAATTTCATGGATATTAGTCCATTGAACTAAGTGAATGGTAGAGATGGATTATGATGGAATAAAAATGTAAGTTTGATATTTTAATACAAAATTCCTAGTCTTTTTTATCTTAAAGAACCTTGCATTAAAGATGTATTTAAAATATAGAAATGTACGACAAGTTCTATTAACTAGAAAGGCATTGAATATACTTGAAGTGAATAGTTTGGGGTTGTTTACAAGAATTTTAATTGATCCAATCATCACTGAATGTTGAAGTTGGTTACCTCATGGTGAATGAACCTAAGGAAAATGAATAAAGAAGAAATTATGAGTAATGAATGAGTTATCCATGATGAGGTTAGATGTAACTTATGTGGTCAGCTGTTGAGACGGTTGTTTGTTCTAGAGTGAGCGAGGCCGAGAATACCGGTAGTTGGAATATATGGAATTTGAGAAGTAACCGGTGTGGGTTGACTTTGTCTTGAGGAGTAACCAGTGTGGGCTAACTCTCTTAGTGTTTTGTTTAAGCCCGATGGGTAAGCGAACTCTAGGTCTTAATAACGATAATTTAAACTTAAGGACATGCACTAATTGGAGATATGATGAAACAAGAGCAAACGTGAGTTATGGACTCCAGAATGATCCGCGAAGTGAGACCGTCCCTAGCATTCTGAGACAATGGATGAAATAGGCCACAGAATGATTCACGGAGCGGGAATGATCTCCAGTATTTCGGGATGAGAGTGACGCTTATGGGACATTTGTGCAATGAGGGTTCCAGAATGACTCGCGGAGTGAGACAATCCCCAGTATTCCGAGACGATGGATGAAATAGGCCACATAATGATCCACGAAGAGGGATTGATCTCCAGTATTCCGGGGTGAGAACCAATACTTGCAGAGTGTCTAAATCTTGTAGTAGTCATAGTAATAGGTTGCATGGCGAGGGATTCAACCCTATAATGTGGAGTACGTAGGTGCTTGCCCTCGGACCTATGTAGTATGAGATGCATAGAATCCGAACAAGTATGCATTAGTGTCATCGTAGTGTAAATATCTGCATTAGGCATTAAGTCATATCATACACTGATATGTTTAGGATAGTCACATTTTCTCTTTATGCATTCAAGTTTGTGGTTGTTAAGATAATGTGATCGCTGTATTATAGCAGTGCATCAGTTGTATGCAACTGACGTGACCACAGTTTTTCAGATGCAGGATTGGACTTGGTATGGGCTTGAAGTTACTATGATGAGCTGTTACAAGATTGAAGAATTTTCGTATATGTAAATTGTATTCATTTAATTCCGCTGTGCTGTTGTAAAAAACATGTTGTAAATAAAAAGTTTTAAATTCCTTGTAAAATTTGTACGAAGTTGAAGTAAAAGATCCTGTCTTTGCTATGAATTACCTGTGTCTGGAATTCAGAGCGTTACAGGATCGTTGTCTGGTAGCAGATGGGAAGGACCCGAGCAAATCCATTTCCCACATTGCGAAGGGGATGAGGCTTGACATGGAGCTGAGGTTGTCTTGGGGGATCTACTTGATGGAGGAGTGTTTCTGACAGGTGATGCACTGACAGACATAAGCTTGATCATCATCGAGGAGAGTGGGCCAGTAGTAACCATGATTAAGAATTTTTCGTGCAAGGGACCTTGCGCCTAGATGGCCGCCGCCTATTCCTTCATGAACTTCTTTCAAGGCATAGTCGGTCTCTTCAGGAGAGAGACACCGAGGTAAGGTCGCCCAGCAACTTGAGTGTAGGAGCACTTGTAGAGGACTCCTTCTACGAGGACGCAACTTTCAGCCCTTATCCAGATCTTTCTCAATTCCTTGGTATCCGCAGGGAAGCTCCCATTGTCGAGGAAATCGACCAGAGGTTTCATTCAACAATCTTCGGGTGCTTGAGCGGTAACAGGCATGAGTTCTAGTGTCTCTTCGTCAATACTTGGTTTGAGTAGGACTTCATTCAGCACAGTGTGGTTGAGTCCGTCAAACGATGAGGATGCGAGCTTGGAAAGGGCATCTGCTTGCCCGTTTTCTTCTCGCGGAATGCGAGTGACTTCAGCTTCTTTGAAGATGGACATAATCTTCTTCACATACTTCTAGTACTTGACCATAAGATCATCCCTAGCCTTGTATTCTCCTCAGATTTGGTTCACCACCAATTGGGAGTCATTGAATACTCTGAATCTTTGTGCCCCTACCTTCTTTGCTAGGAGAAGGTCGGCGATCAGGGCTTCGTACTCGGCCTCGTCGTTAGACGCAGGGGAACTGTGGCAGAACGAGTATTGGAGAATGAACTCATCGGGACCGATCAAATTAACCCCGAATTCGCTCCCCTCGAGGCAAGAGGACCCGTCCACGTAGACACTCCAAAGTAGGGGGTTGTCTCCTTCCTCGAGAGGATTAGGGATTGTGCTTTCGATGATGAACTCGGCTAAGGCCTGGGCCTTAATTGCTGTTCTGGGGTGATATGTTATATCATGTTGTCTTAACTCAATGGACCACTTCATGAGTCTTCTAGAACTTTCGAGCTTGTAGAGGACTTCTTTGAGTGGTTGATTGGTGAGGACCCATATGGAGTGTGCTTGAAAGTAGGGCCTGAGCTTCTGGGCTGCTGTCATTAGAGCATAGGCCATCTTCTCTATCTTCGAATATCGAAGGTTGGCATCATGGAGCACCTTGCTCACATAGTAGATCGGTTGCTACACTCGATCTTCTTCTCTTACCAGCATAGCGCTGAGGGTTTGATCCGAAGTGGCCAAATAGAGGTAGAGGATTTCTTCTGGTGTTGGCTTGCTTAGGAGTGGAAGATTGGGGAGGTGTTCTTTAAGACTTTCAAAGGCTGCTTGCTGCTCTTCCCCCCACTCGAAATTCTTTGCTCCCCGAAGAGCTTCGAAGAAGGGGAGGCATTTCTCCTCTGACTTGGAGTTGAAACACCAAATGGCCAGCCAGGCGGCCAGTAAGCTTTTGAACTTCTTTGATTGTGATTGGGGGAAACATGTCAAGTATGGCTTTGAACTTCTAAGGGTTGGCTTCTATTCCTCTCCGACTCACCATAAACCCTAAGAACTTTCCCGAGAAGACCCCGAAGACACACTTCGAAGGGTTCATCCTCATGTTGTTGATCTGAAGTACATTGAACGCTTCTTGGAGGTCAGCTACATGGCCTTATTTCCTAAGGCTCTTTACCAGCATATCATCCATATATACTTCCATATTTTGGTCGATCTGTTCTTTAAAAACTTAGTTCACTAAGCGTTAATATGTAGCTCCGACATTCTTTAGCCTGAATGGCATGACTCGGTAGCAATAGAGCCCGTAATTAGTGATGAAGGACGTCTTCGGATATTTGGCAGAAATATTCAGATATGATTTTATCCTGAAAAAGCATCTATCAAGGAATCTATGCTTGGCCGAAGGAAGGGTTCCTTCGGACATGCTTTGTTGAGGCTGGTAAAGTCTATGCAGATTCTCCACTTGCCATTGACTTTTTTTATCATTACAACGTTTACTAGCCACTCGGGGTAGCTAACTTCCTGAATGAAGTGGGCGGCTAAGAGCTTCTCAATATCTTCCTTGTTGGCCTGTTACCTCTCGAGTGCAAATTTGCGGCGCTTCTGCTTGACAAGCTTGACTTCCGGATTTACACTTAAACAGTGCATGATTAGATCTTTGGAAATACCTGGCATGTCTTTGGCTGTCCAAGTGAAAAGGTCTTTGTTTTTCTTAATGCAGGTGATGAGTTTTTCCTTGACTTGTCGGGGGAATGTCTTTCTCACCCGGAAACACTTAGCTTGATCATCTTCAGAGAAGGGGATTTCTGCTAGTTCATCCGCGGGTTCGGAGCTAGCTTGTCCCTTATCGAGAAGGAGTTCTAAGGCCTCGAAGGGGAGGACTAAGCCCCCCATTATGGTGGTGTAGCATGTCTGAGCAACTTCTTGGTTTCCTTGGCTTCCTCTACTCCTACAGCCGTGGGGAACTTCATCTTTATGTGGTAGGCCGAGGCAATAGCTTGGATGACAGCTAACCCTGGGTGACTGAAAATGGTTGTAGTGCCCCGAATTTCCAATATGATATCTTAGAAATACGTGGCACAATTCTCAGCATCAACTTCAATTTCAATAGTAAACATAGCCAAAAACACAGATAAATTTTTTATTTCAACTTTTATTACATCACTTGTTGACAAAACACAGCGGAATACAAAACACCTTGAATTACAAAACATTTCTTTACAACTCATTCTTTTACAAATTTACGCATGCTCTATTATCTTTCTAGCACAAGCATCCAAATCCCAAGTTATGAGCACCTACCTGTAAAACATGAGGCTAGAGATAACCCTAATCCCCAAAATTACATGGGACAGCCATAACGGTGTGAGTGATATAAAAAGAAAACAACATAAATAAAACATAAAGCATAGTCATAAGCAACATGTATTGACATCGAGAATAAATGAAATGAGAAATGACAATAAGCAAAGCATGAAAACATCAAGGAATATAAGATAGTAATTAGTAATATATGAAAACATCAAGTGAAACTAAACTAAGTGTCAAGTGTAGGAAAAACAGAAATCATTATGCACGAAACCAAGTCAAGAAACACAATTGGTATATGCTGACTTTCTAATGCATACTTTTCGGATTCTATGCATTCCATACTACATAGGTCAGGTGCAAGCCCTTAACGTTCTCCACTTTATAGGGTTAAAGCCCTCGTTATGCAACTAATCCTACTACGGTGATGGAAAACAAGATCCAGAATACTCCGCGAATAAGCACCATAGCCCTCGATGCGCAAGCATCATGTAAGAATAGCTCAAAAACCAGAGAATCACCTCCCAACCGCGTACCCCACGAATAGGCTTGCAAGGCCCTTGACGTGCAGATACACCAGGTACATTCCGTTAATAAGCCCGCCGACCCTCGACACACGAATGCACCGTGCATGCTCCGTGAATAGGCCTGCAGACCCTCGACACGCGAACATACAAATATCCTCTCGAGACAAGACAACAAACAGTTCTGGAACGCATCCGTTGGACTAACAAAACCAAGATCATATACTTATGTTTCCCAAGTTCCATCACATCTCGACTAGTGCCTGTCCTTAAGTTGGTTATTAAAACACAAAATCCCTATCTCTAGAGTTAGTGTATCCTGCCGACTTAAATACTCAACAACAACCCCAAGACCCAACTGGTCTAAATCAAGAAATCTCAACTGCCGGTTCACAGGACTCCCACTCAACTCCTAGAGATATCATCACGACCAAAACTCACAAATCCATCGTCAAAACGATCATATGAAGAAACTTCTCCAATCAACAAAACCCAAACTTTTATAAAATTCCAGAATCCAAACCCAACAATAAAACATCTTGAAAACATATGTTCTATAGAAAGGATAATATTTAGAATAGTAAGTTATAGATCCAAAAATTTTTAAAGAATCAATCGTTTAAAGAACATTAGGATAACTCAAGAAAACATCAGTAATAGTCGACTGTAAACCAGAGTCGGTCGACTGTCCAGAGCGAAAAACCAGCACTTCAAGAAATAAAAACCTAAGTAGTAGCAGTCAACTGTAAAAAAGTCATCGGTCGACTGTCCAGAGCGAAAACCCGACACATCAAGAAAATAATTCTAAGTAATGGCAGTTGACTGTAAAAAGTCATCGGTCGACTGTCTAGAGTGAAAATCCTAAACTTCGAGAAAATAATTCTAAGTAATGGCAGTCGACTGTAAAAGTCATCGTTCGACTATCCAGAGTGAAAATCCAAAATGTCGAGAAAACACCAAAACAGAGCAGAGTCAGTCAACTATAAAAATGGGTCAGTCGACTGTTCCTCGCGAAATTTCAAGAAAACGAGAAAACATAGCAGCCAGTAGCGACGGTCGACTATCGGTAGTGATCGGTCGACTGTTACTCCTACAGACTGCAATTTTAGTTTGTGCACATTTCAACTGATACGGAGTTTAATTTTATAAAAACCAAATCTGTAAAGGGAATAATTCTGATATGTTCAAATACGACTTATAGAGTACATAAGAGTCCACACAACCAATCAAAACCACTTTGAATTGATAAAAATAGCATTTTGATGAATTCCTTCAAACTGAAACATGAATTTGTGCATATATCAAAATAAAGTTTTTAAGAATCAATCATACATCAAAAGACCTTTGTATTATATTCCAAACCATATTAATACCAAAATAAGTTGAGATATAGTCAAATCCTTTGAAAACACATAAAGACTCAATTTCTTCAAAAACAATGAAATATGATAGTCATGTAAATTGATTGTGCATGTTCGTGCACCAAAGAAAACTTCACAAATCCATCAATTAGAAATAACAACATATTCAGATTTAATCTTAGTGTTTGAGAAATCTAATTTCAAATAAAACCTTTCACAAATCACAAAATTGCCAATTTAATTATATTACATCAATCCAATTCAATTTATCCCAAATTCAATTCTTAAGACATGAACTCTTAATT
Source organism: Hemerocallis citrina (assembly GCA_017893485.1). Taxonomy (NCBI): domain Eukaryota; kingdom Viridiplantae; phylum Streptophyta; class Magnoliopsida; order Asparagales; family Asphodelaceae; genus Hemerocallis; species Hemerocallis citrina. Next base: position 50,273,039 of record CM030366.1, read on the forward strand.
CATTAGTCCTCCTCAAAACTTCCTCAACTAAATCACCATTATTAACTCATGAATCATAAACAAATTTAACATTAACATGACCAAGTTGCATTCATCCAACTCACCAATAGTCAAAAATCTCATCTTTAATCTATTTATGCATAACATTGACCATATCCAATCAAATCAGCAATAATCCAAAAGAAATATCCTACTCATGATTTATATTAGGTCCTCTATCAATTTTTAATCATCCACATGCAATTCCAAACATAAATAGCTAGGTTTTCATGAAAGATCCAACTTTAACTCATCAATTCATTCAATCCATCATATAGATTCATACCCAAACCCTAGTATGCTTCCTAGTAGATGAAACACCACATAAAATATTCAAAGAACAAAACAAAACAATTATATCACTCACCTTGTTGGAGAGATCAAACGAATATGATAAAGCAATAGGAAAAATCTCTCATTCGCAAGAAATCCAAGATCTCCACTTTAAATCTTCAGGAAAATAATAATAATAAAACCTTGTGTTGTACAGCGAAAGATTGCTGCACTCCACCTTTTAAATAGGCCGGAAATCAAGAGAATTAGGGTTTTGAACACATTTGCAAAAATACTCCCTTTAAATATAACTTTACATAAATAGATCCTCATACTAAGAAATTAGTTAAAACCAATTTAATCCAGTTCAAAAATCAAAAAGACCTCCACTAGCATCAACCAGCACTGTTTGAGAAACCCAAAAACGATTTTGCATTTTCACCCCCTTCAAATAGCAATTTTGCAAAATGATCCCCTTTTATCAAAACTTGTAAAATAAATCAAATTCATCAAAAAAAAAAGTAAACTTTTAACCCTGAGTTGACTAGGCATTATACCTAGCCCAAAAATCCGAAAATCTGGAGTTTCACCCCCATTTGGTAATTTTGCACAAAAGTCCTTTTTTGAAATATTTGCAAATAGATCCAACCATTGTTAGAAAATTATAGAAAAATCACAAATAATCTCAAATAATAAATAATGAGTTTCCCCAAAATAATTTTTGACTTTGAATTTGCCAAGAAAACATTTGCACGTATTTTGCACGTGTAAAAAGATAAATTTTCAGAAAAATATTTATTAAATCACCAAAAATCATTTTAATTCATTTATAAATCTTAAAAATAATATTTAAAAAAATACGGGGTACTACAATGGAATTGTAGGTAGACTTCATGTCAACCCCCATGAAGTCTAGTGCTTCTGTGCGAGTAGCTGGAGCCTTTCCTAAGGTTACGTCAATGATAACGGTTCCTTTTACCAGTACGGGGGCTCCAGAGAATCCATGGAGGGTTTATCCGCTTGAGGCAATCTCTCTTAAGCTTGAGGCCTTTGAATACATTCAGGAAGAGGATGTTAACTGAGCTGCCATTATCGACTAGGACTCGACGCACTTCATGGTTCGCCATACACATGCTGATTACGAGTGCGCTGCAGTGAGGTGTTCAGACACATTCTAAGTATCGATCCGAAAATGGCTCCCGCTGGCTCCCGTGCTTCTTAGAGGCGGGATATTATGCACTAAATTTACCTCTCGGCCGAATGCTTTTCTTGAAGAGCTAGAGGTGCCCCCCATAGCTCTTCCATGAATAGCATGAAATATCTCCATCTGTCCTGATCCCTGGGACTCAGCTGGCCTCTCTGCTCGCTTGTTGGCTCCCCTCACAAGTGGAAGTTCAGTGTCGTTCACTTGTGCAAATTTTGCACGGCATCCTCGTTGGAGCAACGCTTTGACCTCGTCCTTAGGAGCTTGACAATCATCTGTGAGGTGACCATGATCTTTGTGGAAGGCACACCACTTGATTTTATCTCTTCTCTTGCTCAGGGAATTCATCTTGGGGGGAGGTTAAAGGAGCCTATCCTTGTCAACCTCATGAGAATGTTGGAGATACTTGCATTAAGTGGGGTGTACTTCTCAAAGCGAGGCATGAGAGGTGGGCGACAGTGGCTGGTGGCATCCTTCTAGAATTTTAGGGTTCATCTTCATTGCGGCCCTTCGTTTGTTCCGGACGAAGGTATCTTCTGTTCTTGGGGGCGGATTACCTCTTATACTCGAATGTACTTCTTGACTCTTTGAAGAAGGCTGGGGAAATTCCGAGGAAGGTTTTTGATGAGGGAAGCCTTAAGGTCATCGTGCTTCACATTGTACCTAAAGGTGGTCGTGGCCACTGCTAAATCGAGTGAGGGGATGGATTTGAACTCGGCCGTGAAGCATTGAACATAGCCTTTGAGGGACTCCCCATCGCTTTGTTTTAGATCTAGCAAGGAAGCACTGGTCTTATCTGACTTGCAGCTGATGATGAAGTGTGTGAGGAAGAGCTCCTCGAGTTTGTCGAAGGAAAATATAGATCCTGGAGAGAGACAAGAGAACCACTCTCGAGCCGAGCCCTTCAAAGTTGCTGGAAAAGTTTTGCATAAGAGAGAGTCAGACGCTTGGTGGATCATCATGAAAGTTTTAAAACTCTCGATGTGGTCTATTGGGTCTCCCCATTGTATGGGTCAAATGTTGGAATCTTGAAGTTAATAGAAGCCTCAATGATCTTCTTAGAGAAGAGGAGGGGGGGAGGGGGGGGGAGGGGTCTGACGGGACGATATTTTCTTTCCTTTCTTCCTTCCTCTTACTTCAGTAGTGTTAGAAAATCTACCATCTTTCGAAGGCACCGGAGGATGGTGTCCTCTTGCTGATCGGAACTAGTGGATCCATGGGACTCCTCACGTTGTGAAGGGGTAGAGCAGTGAGTACTCGGTCGTTGAATCTTGGGAGGAATTATGTTAAGGGCCTAAAGAATTTCATCTTTGAACTTTCATAGCTTCGCTACGGTGATAGGTAATTCCTCCTCCCTTCCTCTTCTAGGTACTGTTCTACTGATTGGAGTTGGATGTCTCCTCTCTCCAGGGAGGAGTTCTTATGTGGTCCCATGGGGATTGGTGGCTTCTTCGCCCCCTTGGAGAGGGGGATCTTCTTCTCCTTTTGGGAGAGGAAGTTCTTCCCTGCCCCCTGGGAGAGGGAGTTCTTCCAAATCATGGCCTTCGAGGAGATTTTCTTCTCCTACCTCTCCGCTGTTCTGGATAGGGGGCTTTTTCATGGGTTCTCCTCTCGTTGAGGTGGGTATGGAGGCCAGACCCCTGCTGGCGTGTCACGCCCCGCTTCCCAAAATACGGAATACGAGTACGTAACGTAGACCCAGCGAATGATGTAAACACCATCCATAAGCTGTAGCAGACTAACTCAACAATATGAAATAATAATCACAACTATGCAAGAAGATATAATCACATAAACAAAGGTCAACTTCAATAATAAATGAAATAATCCAAATAATAATATCCAACATCTGGGATAAAAACAAATTCCGGGTCATAAAAGCCCAAAAACAAAGTATAATATCAAGACAACGTTCAAAAGAATAATCTAGAAATAAAGAAAATTTAGCAGCGCAATCTTTGGTTCCATATCTTAGAATCGTTGCTCACCAATTCCTTCTAGTATTGTTCCTTCAGTACCTTTAAATTCTTGTTCTAAAAAGAGAGAAAATAATGTCCTTAGAGCAAGTCATGGACAGTAAGTAAAGTAAGCAGGGAATAATAGGAACATGGTATATATAAAAAAAAGGGACGAGATCAAAGTCAATAGCAAAGACACGGAATGGCAATAATGTCAAGGGTCTATGTTTAATCATGCATGTAATTAATAGTTTCAATTCAAGTTCAATATTGCTGACAGTACACCGATCAAGCATGAAATATCAAATGTAGGTTATTAATCGTTTTATTAACCTATCTAGTGCACGTACTACTGCGTCCCATTCCACAGGTTCGGCACAAGCACACAGTGTACGCTTTAAACTGATGGTGAATTCACGGTTCGTGTACTCGGCCTAGTAATCAGTGTTTAATGTTCAATGACAGTAATTATCAAGTAGTATTTTATGGCCATCCATCAGTACAAGTCAAGCAGTAGGGCCCGACCGAGTACAGTTTCCGATTGTTCACTACCAAGTCATCCCATAATACCCCGACTTGTTATTATTTTATTTCATCCTATGTGAGCATGCAAGAAGGTGTCAATATTGTATGATTCTAGGTGTGACTAATTCTACTCGTTACAGACAAATCAAGAAGCAACCATATTAAATTAACACAAATCACACAATCTGGACAACATGACATTGTGTACAAAAACACAGATTACCGCTACTACAAAAAAGCAAATCTGGATCCGTCAGAAATTCTAGAAACTAGACTCTCAGTCGGTTCCAGCTAATATATACACGACTTATACAAGTTACAGAAACTAGGGTGAAAATCCTATTCTTTTCAGATTTTATGTTCAGGCTGCAAGTTGTAAATTGTGTTCACATAAATATTTTAGGTCAGAAAACTCATCAATTAAATCTAAAAAATTCAGGGTGGTTCCTACACATGTATAGTCTCAGACAAATTTATTTCATATTTTTATTTTACTGTTAACATGTTCTGTTTAATTATGAAACAGAAAGATTCGCTTGAATTTGTGAATCTAGAAATTCAGACACAGTTGATATCTAACAGATTATTCATCGGAATTCAAATCCGTCAAAAGTTCTGGAAAATAGATTCATGGGGCTATATTTCATGTTCAGAAAGTTATTTCAAATTACAACAGCAACATGATCAAAATTTTGATACAAAAAGACACAAACAGCAGTCCAGAAAATAGTTTGATATGAATAGGCAACAACCTTATCTTACAACCATATAATTCATGCTAATTCACAATTAAAGTGATGCTAGATGTTTAACATGCATAATTCCAGTTTTAAGATGCAATTTCACAGGCATGGTAATCAATTCATTAAATCAAATTCAACTGAACATATTCAATTCATCAAACACTTTTATAACATGAATCTAGTTATTTTCATGTAAACGTGCATATGCAATGTGCAAGAGGGATTAGTTTTAGATCAAAGATGTAGACATGATGTTAAGCATATATTGGGTTAGCTCGTGTAAACCCTCAATATACTTAATGGAATTTCAATTAGCAATATGATAAAAAATTTGGGTCTACTTGCAGAGATCAAAGAATCTTGAACAAAACAATAAACTAGTTCAAGAAGAGACTTGCTTTTTAGTTGTTAATTCCGAATATTTAGAATAACGGGATGAGAATCCCGGGCGACGAACCACGAACCCAGAAACACGTGCGAGCCCGTAAAAATAGCAAAACAGCGAACACCAAACACAAGCAATCAGCGAATTCTCTTCACAAAACACCAAACGCCGGTTCATTCCTTCTCACTTCCACAATAGCACACACCGAAACCAACTCCCTCTCTCTACTACCGAACACCAACAGCAACGGAGAAGGGAGAAGGGAAGCCGCGGTGATCGGCGACTGCGGCGAGGAGCGACAACAGCAACGAGAGTGAGGGCGGCTGACGGTAGGGCACTGGCGGTCGAGAAGCGACGCAGCAATGAGAACTTTGGCGAGCTCGATTGGTGATCTGTTTTTTGTCGAAACATGGGAGGAGATGGTGGGGGTGTTCGGGGTTCTGGACGACGACGAGGGTGAAGAGGGGTCACCGATGGTTACGGGGGACAACAGAGAGGGTGAAGGCAGTGGTCGACGAGACGGCGGTGGCGAGGTGGATGGGTGCAGGCGATGGGTTCGTTGGAGTTCGGGAAGGCGACAGGATGGTGGTGACGATCGGAGACGATGGCGAAGGGGCTAGGGTGATGACGGGATGAGGGTAAGGTGATCAAGGTGGTGGTCGGAGAACGGAATAGGAGAACGGGGTGGCTCGGGATGGGTTTTGAAAATGAAAACAGAGAGATGGAGTGGATGAGAGCGGCGATAGGGGGAGAGAGAGATAGGGATGATTATATTAGGGTTTAAGGGGGGTATTTATAGGGTAATTTAGATATAAGGGTTTTGGGTTGCGGGTTAATGGGTTTAGAGTACAAGTTTAGGCTCCAAAAAGATATGAACAAATAGAAATCAATGGGATGAACATATAGCGGAACAATTCAAACTCAAAACAGAAAGAGAAAAATTTGTAATGAGCAAAAAATAGCAAGATTTAAACCAAAAGAGCTCGAAATGATCAAAAGAGAATAAACAAACCCAAGAAAAGCAAAAATTTATTATTAAAAGGAATTCAGATACAATAAATAAGTAAAGAAAAATAAAATACAATAAAATCCAAAATAGAAAAATAGGGGCTACAAATCCTACCCACCTTACAAGAAGAATTTCGTCCTCGAAATTCATACAAGTGGTACATTGGGCAAACCACGAAACAAAACAAAACAAAGCAAAACAACTACTTAAACAAATAAGGGAACCTCTCCCGAATTTCCTCCTCCAACTCCCAAGTCGACTAACCTGGCGAGTAAGGATTCCAAGAAACTTGAACCAACTTGATGACTCTATTCTTCAACACCTTCTCTCGACGGTCTAAAATAGAGACTGGCTGAATTTCATAAGATAGAGACAGGCTGAATTTCACAAGACAAATCCAGCCTCACAGACAAGTCTGAATAGTCAATCACATGACTGTCATCCCTGATATATTTCTTGAGCTGAGAAACATGGAATACATCATGGACACCCGCTAAAGCTGGCGGCAATGCGAGCCTGTAAGCTACCTTGTCCACACGTTCCACAATATCGAATGGACCGATGAACCGGGGACTCAACTTGCCCCACCTCCAAAACGAATAACACCTTTCCAAGGCGATACCTTGAGGAACACATGGTCGCCTGCCACAAACTCTAGAGGTCTACGGCAATAGTCAGCCCATTTTCTCTGCCTATCCTGAGCAGCCTGCAAATGCTTCCAGATCTGAGTCACGGCATCAACTGTCTTCATGATCAACTCAGGACCCAAAAGCTTCCTTTTGCCGATATTATCCTGTCACGCCCCGCTTCCCAAAAAGAATACGGAATACGGATACACGACTCAACCCAGCGAATGATTTGCGTCATCCATAATCTGTTCAGAATCTTACAACAAATCTCAGAAAAATCAGAGTCAGAAGCTAAAAGAATCATCCTCACACAAATATATATCTCAAAACAAAACAAAGTGCCTACAGAAATTAATTGAAATTCAATAATATAATAGTCTCAAATAAACAGATCCGAAAAAGTTAATATCCTGGGTCACATTGCCCAAATACAAATAAAATCCAAGTACTCAAATACATTGTTCAAAAACAACAGATAAAAATAATAACAAAAAAAGCCCAGAACTAATATTTCATTTCTCCAATACCATCGGGAAAACGACCATCCTGATCTGCAATCAATAAATTGCAGGAGAAGGAAAAAGAAAACAAGTACCCTTAATGCAAGTTACAGGCTGCTTGTAATGCAAGTACATGGAAAACTAACAAATCTAAATAATAGCAGAAACAGATATAGCATGGTATACTAACATGTGTTAAGTGTCAAAAATCAAATAGCATGCATACAGATATACGGATAGTGTCAAATAATGGTGTCAAGTGATAGTGTCAGACAGATAACAGATACTCAGATAATCAGATGATCAGAAAATCAGATAACAGATTCAGATATCAGATACAGATACAGATACAGATGTCAGATTCAGATTCTTATAAGTCTTGTATTAATTACTAACTAGGTAGCACTTCATGTGCCATCCTTTTATCACATGGTTGCTACATTTAAAACAGTTATGTTTGTAGAATTTGTAGGGGATCATATAGGGCCGTGTACTCAGGGTTCAGACAGACAGATATCAGATAATAAATCCAGACAGATAGGTAGAACCTAATAGTTCTCATCTTCCCTACACCGTCCTATATGGAGTAATGTAGAAAGGGTACAAAATAACATATCACAGATAATCATATGGGAAACACGGGCCCCCTTCTAAGTATACATTTCTATGCTTTCCCACTACTAGATCTTTCCCATAAACTCCGGCTTGATCATTTTATAATTATTATCAGACAGATGTTTTTGTGCACGAAACAGAGTAAATCTAGCATGATATAACGACCCAAAAGTTCAGAATAACAGATAAGCATGTACAGATGGTAAGATAGTCACATAACAGAACAAAATAGAGTACTTCCTAATTCAGGACAGGACGACAGCACATTACTAAAACAGCGATTCCCGCTACCAAAAATATAAAAATCTAGATCCGTCAGAGAATCTGGAAAATAGACTTCCAACCGAATCTAGCGGATACATATAAGTTATATAGTGTTTTAGAAAAACATAACTCAAAATTGATTTGAAACCAGAAAATACGTTCAGCTAGAAATCAGTAAAACGAATTCACAGTCAGAAAAACAGCATCAAAACGCCTCAAATAAATCCAGGAAAAATCTTGGGTCTATATGTCTAGTATCAGAATATAAAGTTTTATACTTTTCCAGTAAGATTAGTTTAGCCAACAAAAATCAGAAAACATCAATAAATGATAGTTTGGCAAATCTGGAATTCCCAACACTGCTATACGAAAACTGTAACATCTCGTAAACCGTGAAACAAAATTCAAATCCGCCAAAGGAAGATGAAAATAGACAAAATAAGCTAACTTTTGTATTTCATAAATATTTTTCATAGAGAAAAATGAATTAGGGTGAAAATACAAATCTTTTCAGAACAGCGAGTAAAATCCAGCAAGTATAGTTTTTATAAACAAGCATGCAACGGTATATAAAACTCATCAATAAAATCCACCAAAATTCTGGGTAATCCCTAAATAGGTATAGAAACAGTGTGAAAAATTTTAAATCAAAATAATATGCTTAGCACTAGTATCAAAATAGTTTAGTCATTGAAATCATTAAGAAATGAAATCTGAAAACAAAATACACCTCTGTAGTAAAACAATCATTTCTCACACATATGAAAATGAAATCGATCAAGGTTGGAAAGTTTGGAAAGAAGACAGATTTCTCTAAAAGTCAAGTTTAATACTGAAGTTAAGATATTGACCTTAATATGGTCTAAAATACCAATCAAAACTGATCACTGACAAAATACAGATTTTTCTCTTAACAACAAATCCACATACAACATACAAAACTCGTTCCAAACACAACCAAACATGTTATAGAGTCTACTAAGTGTCCAAATAACATGAAATAAGGTATATAGCATGTCCAAAACAAGTATATCGCATGGATCCAAACAAACACACAAATTCTCATTAATATCTCACAGATATAATCACATCAAGAACGGTCAAAACCTAAGTTGTTTCATGTCAAATTTGTGTCGTGAGACAACTATGGTCAAATAGCACTATAAAGACAATACTCATCAAAAATATATCACACACGAGTTGTCTCTAGAACCCAACTACACTACAAGCAGAATTTATGACTTGTATCATACAAAGGAATTGAGTACAAGTTACTTGCCTTAACCGAAGACGAAATGAACACCAAGAATAACGGGAACGGATCTCGATAATGAACAAAACCCATGAACAAAAATCACGAACCAAGCAATCCACATGCAACTCCGTGCACGAGCAAAACTAAGAGAGAGAGAGCAGTCGGGAGTGGCACGGCGGTGCTGGCCTTGGCTGGCATCGCTACTGCTGTCCTGGGCGCGCACGACGTCAGAGAGAGCAGGAGAGACGGACGGAGAGATGGAGAGACGAAGGGATGGAGGTGCTCGGGAGTAAGGTAATGGCGGCTAGGGGATGTGTTGGCGATCGGGATGAGGTAGGGGTAGTCGAAAGGAGCGCAGGTCGGGAGGTCAGCAAGGGGGGTGTGTTCAGGTGAGGCGACTGACGGCGCAATAGGGAGAGAGAGGGGATCGGGGGTTAGGGTTAGGGTAGGAGAGAGATGGGGGTTTATATAGGGTTGAGTTTAAAGTTGTGGGTATTGGGTTGTGGGTATTGGGTTGTGGATAGTTTAGGAGTAGTAGTAGGAGATTTGTTTTAATAGGATTTGCATAGGATTTAAAATAGGATTGTAGGCTAATTTGGCTTTGGTAGTTAATTATGGATCAAAAGCAATATGAATAGCAATAGGATTAGCAACCAAAATACCACGAGCACCCAAGAACAAAATAAGAGAACAAGAACCAAATAAAGAGCGAAAACAATAATAACGATCAAGAACAAATCAAGGGACAGAAATATCAATCACAAGAAGATCAAAAATGAGCAAAAAAAAATATATATTGAAAACAACTCCAATATATGGTCCAAAATACAAGAAGAGTATAAATACTCAAGAAAGAAGTAAAATACACCAAGAATACGAAAAACGAAAAAACAGGGGATATACATCCCAACAGACTGGCGATCTACACTTGTGCCCATACAAAGCTTCAAATGGTGCAGCCTTGAGACTCCCCTGGTAACTGTTGTTATAAGAGAACTCGGCTAAGTGAAGAAGATCTTCCCACAAACCTACAAACTGAAGAACGCAGCATCTCAACATGTCTTCTAGGGTCCAAATCGTCCTTTCTGACTGTCCATCCGTCTGAGGATGGAATGCTGTACTGTAGCTCAACTTAGTACTCAAGCTCTTCTGCAGAATCTCTCAGAACTGAGACCTGAATCTCATATCTCTATCTGATACGATGTTGAAAGGAACTCCATGCAGACGAACAACCTCCTGAACATACTTCTCAGCCAAACTCTCTGTGGACTGACCTACACGGAAAGGAATGAAGTGAGCACACTTCGTCAGCCAATCCACTATCACCCAGATAGCATTATAACCCTTGGACTCCTTGGCAAAGCTTTCACAAAATCCATCGTGATATTCTCCTACTTCCACTCTGGGATTGGAAGGGGTTGCAAAAGTCCTGCGATCCTTGATACTCTGCCTTCACTTGCTGACAGATCAGGCACTTAAAGACATATCTGCCCACATCCCTCTTCATGTCATGCCACCAGAAATGTTGCTTCAAGTCCCTATACATCTTAGTACCACCTGGATGAATAGAATACGGGGACCAATGAGCTTCCTCAAGTAGCTTATGGGCACACACAACCTAGAGCCAAAATGAAGCGATCCATCAGCATGAATGACCAAATCGGATCTCAAACCAGCTTCCACTTCACTTCGAAACTGCTGCAACTGCTGGTCACCTGCTTGGGCTTCCTTAATCTGCTCTACCAAGGAAGACTGCAACTGCAACATTATGGACTGCTGGGCTGATCCAGGAAGCAACACACCCAACTCCAGCCTCCTCATATCCTCCACTATTTCCTTCTGCTTAGTGAGGAACATAGCGGCATGCCTCCTACTCAAAGCATCAGGTACCAAGTTCACTCTACCCGGGTGATACTGCAAATTGATGTCAAAGTATGCCATCAATTCCAACTATCTTCTTTGCCTCATGTTCAATTCCTTCTACGTGAACACATACTTGAGGCTCTTGCGATCTATGAGTATCTTCACTCTATCCCCAAGCAGATAATGCCTCCACAACTTCAAGGCAAAAATCACGGCCGCAAGCTCCAGATCATGTATGGGATAGTTCTTCTCATGAGGTCTTAACTGCCTCGATACATAAGCGACAACCCTACCTCGCTGCATCAGCACTGCTCCCAGACCTCTACCTGATGCATCACAATGGATCACAAAACCACCCAAACTGTCAGGTATAGTCAGCACATGTGCTGACGTCAACCGATGCTTCAACTGGTCAAAAGCTCCATCACAAGCTTCATCCCAATCAAACTTCTGCTCCTTCTTCATCAAACTGGTGAGAGGCCGAGCAATCTTTGAGAAATCCTGAATGAACTTCCGATAATACCCAGCCAAACCAAGAAAACTTGCCACCTCAAAAACATACTTCGGAATCGGTCAATCCTTGACCACAGAGATCTTCGACGGATCCACAAAAACACCAGCAGTAGAAATAATGTGGCCCAGAAAAGCAACCCGATCCAGACAGAACTCACACATGCTGAGCTTCCCATACAGCTGGTTCTCCCTCAAGGTCTGCAGAACAACCTTCAAATGCCTAGCATGATCTTCCCTATTATGAGAATACACCAATAAGTCGTCAATAAAGACCACGACAAACTGATCCAAGAACGACGAGAACACCCTGTTCATCAGACTCATGAACACAGCCGGTGCATCAGTAACTCCGAAAGGCATCACCAAGAACTCATAATGCATGTACCTCATTCGGAAAGCCATTTTTAGAACATCTTCTGACTTCACTTTAACTTGATGATAAGCAGAACGAAGATCGAACTTCGAGAACACCAAAGCATCTCCCAGTTGGTTGAACAAATCATCAATCCTCAGTAATGGATACTGATTCTTCACAATGACATTGTTCAACTCTCTGTAGTCAATGCAAAGCCTGCAGCTACCATCCTTCTTGTTGATGAACAGAACTGGGGCTCCCCAAGGTGAAACACTAGGCCTGATAAAACCCTTATCAAGTAGCTCCTGAACTTGCACCTTCAGTTCTGCCAATTCAACCTGTGCCATACGATACGGACTCTTGGAAATAGGCGCCGTACCTTGCTGAACATCAATGATGAACTCCACATCTCGTTCTAGAGAAAAACTGGGCAATTCCTTGGGAAAAACATCAAGGAAATCCCGCACAACTAAGGGTGCAACAACCCCATCGGAGCCCAACGACAAAAGTGCATGAGCCTTAGGGTCCATCGAGTTCTTGACACTCCCTGACAGTGTCTCACCCGCATGGAACAAAAACTCGGGTTGACCAGAAAGCCTGAAAGTCACATTCTTCTCTCGGCAATCAATCACGGCATAAGAAACACCCAACCAATCCATGCTCAGAATGACATCAAAACCGGAATTGGAAATCACAATCAAATCAGCCAAGAAATCTATACCATTAATCAGCAACGGGGTTTGCTTGCATACCCTATAACAGACAATGACACCTCCACCTGTGGTGATGTCCCAGGCTGCGGGCATAGCATCGCTTGCCAAACTATGCTGATCAACAAAACAGGGAGGAAATGAAAGAGTGGGTAGCACAAGAGTAAAACAAATCATGAGCTGGAAGGGAGAAGACTAAACTAACACCTAGAAGAAGATCAACAAAAGATAAGATGCTAGCAGGATATGTAACCCCCATTCCCGACAATAGGTATTTTCCGTGTATTTTCTACAGTATGATTTTTATAACTTTATTTTGTGCTAAATTCTTTTCGAATCTTGTATTAAAGTATTTTCTAATCAAAAATTTTATTCATTTCGAATAACGGGGTATTTTGATCTTATTTTCTAAATCTTATTGATCGGATATTTACATTTGAGCCCAAAAATAAATAAATATATTATTATTGGATTATTTTAATAAAATTGTTAAACCCATATACTATTTTGTTGTATCATTTTATTATTGTTATGATTATAATTATTAATTGTTATTTCTTGATTATTTAATTAAAATTCATCTATTGAATTATTTTATTATTGTACTAGATTTGATTTTATTGGCGAATTCCAAATTTATTTTCAATCCCCAATTTATATTTTATTCATTTGTATTATATATTTATCTATTTGGATTTAAATTTTCATTCATGAACTATTTTCTCTTTTTGTTGGGCTATATATCTTGTGGATCTTATTTTATTGGATTATGGTTATTTTATGTAACGCCCCAGATTCCCGTTACCGGACATCCGTGACGCAACCAGAATCTTTGCCTTCAAATGCATCTCAACACAGTAATAACAAGGAAATTTAAAAACTTTTATTGCCAAATAAAGTCATTACATCATTGATTACAACCAATATCTTGTTCTTAAACAAGAATACAAATTACATTAACATTACATCTTATTACAAAATATTTACCAACTCCTCTTGTAAAGCTAGCAGCTGTCTCCCGGAATGGCAGTCGAATGATCACCGTCGAAGCTCCGCTGAGTGATCAATCTGCTTCCCTGGGACTTGATCCTCGGCTTGGATCTTCTACTGCGTGACCTGATATTTCTACACCTGCTCGAAAGGTAGGATCGGTACCTAAAAGGTGGGGAACGTCAGTACTTTGACTGACGCAATGCTGATAAGAAACACCAATCTCCAAACTGGCAACCACAAACCATCTTGAATGGGAAAAGAAATCTGCATCCTAATTCTCTAGTATTCATGTATGCCATGACCAGAAGTCTAATGCATAATACAAGGCACAGAAACAGATGCACTTAATCTAGTGTCAGCAAGACTCTAGATACGCATGCATCCCATACTACATACGCTCCAAATCAAGTCGTCTTCTCCAATTTCAGGGTTTCGAACCCTCGCCATGAAAATGCATTCTATTATTGTACTCAACATGTTCCTGATAGATACCATGTTACTGGTTATCCTACAGTTATTACTGATAACACAGTGGTGTCCCCGTTCGCCACTCGTGTACAATCCAGGTCTGGATCACACCAAATGCCGTGACGGTCTTACAGATATGCATGCCTGCATATCCGTAGCGCCGAAGATCCATGAGACTGCCACCCCTTATGGTCCTGTTCGTGTCCACCAACATAAGAACATGACGACCTCAAGGGTCTAAGCCCCATAGCTGACAGAGTTTCTCTCCATCCTTACCACGGTACTTCAGGATTTAACAGAGCAAGATACGGCTTCTGTATGCTCAACTAGTGAGTGAATACAGCTCGTATCGCTACGACAGGAAGAGAACAACCCTGGTTATCACCGCCTAGTGCTGGCCCTCAGAACAAGTCGAATTATAGGGAATCAGCCCCTAATAACAACTTGGTCCTTAAGTAGAAGTAAGAAACTTAATTAAATAGCAATTACTAAAATATGCTTGTCATCCAAAATCATGCACGTAGTTCTATCGAACAATTGATCCCCGACTGGTCTGTCAAAATAATAATCTGGCGAGTCGATACTTATCGGCTGCCACACTCCTGTTGGTCCTTGACCACTTTCCGGCCCGTGACCCTCAGCGAGTGGAACAACGGTGCCTAAGAAATGCCTTTTACAAGCAATGCTTTCAATCATAACCTAAACTATTCATAGACCAAGGAGATAAACACAAACAAGCATACTCCAAATGTGATAAGGTCGATTTCTTGAGTATTGCAACGCCACTAGTCATAAGTCCATAACTTCTAATCCATGTACTGGGTTGCATGAACATCACCTATTACCCCCAAAAGCAAGTCCATTAACTCTTATCTACAAGAGGGGAAATAGTACTTTCAACACTTAGTTAAAAATCATGACTAGCCAACTAGGTTGCTTCTGCCTGAAACTTGAAAAAGGTCATATCTCCCACAATACAACTCGAATTTGGATGTTCAAGCCCAATCTAGAAAGGTAAAGACCTAGGATACAACTCTCTAGTTGATCATCACCTCAGATTCAGTCATATAAATCCTCAAAATAGCCTCACAAGCCTCAGCCTATGTACTTCCTGTTCACTGGCTGCACCTTACCGATAGCATAAAAATCTACTCGATCATCAGAATAGCTCAAATCCAGGTTCTATGAAAAGGTGTACATGTACTCTACAACTTCCTAGTTGATCACCAATCCAAATTATATTATTTGATCACCCTAAAACAGACATTACTCTCAGGTATACAGAACCACACACTAAGCCTTACTCAAACAGAGCCTTCAGCTCAAACATGGTTTTTGTCCAATCTTTCAAAAAATCATATTTAATAATCTACTCACAGGAATTTCTTCAAATAAGGCTTTTTGGAAAGCTATAGATTTCTACTACAATTTCCTAGTAGAACACTTCCTCACATTATGCTCTTACAGAGCCACAAAAGTACCATCTTATCAGAGTGTCAATACTGACTGAGTTAAGCACAGTACATACTAAAATATCCATCAAAAATCACAGGATTAACAAATGGTCATCAAATTTTCATTACAGAAACTAGACATCATCAGGTGTAACATGCAAAAGGTTTCATATTCAAATTCCAAGTATTCACTGAGTTCTATCCGTTTTGAACATGATTAAAAATCCTGTCGTTCTTCAGTTACAGTCTTGACTTCTGTTGATTGATTAATTTTGAACATGCATGAAACTTCATCCAAATAATTTCATGATTTTTCTGTAGAGTCTGGATGCATGCAAGAAATCATGGTGTTAATTTCAGCCATAGATCATGTGTCAACTAATTATAAGAATTCCCACAAGCTCAGTTATCACAATAAACTTATCCTGTTCCTGCCTTACAGCTCAGTCCTCAAATTAGAGTTTATTAAAAATATCAAACATCATCAGAAAATTCTGAAATAAATCATGCATCTACTAGACATGTATGAGATCATTTTGTGAAAATTTGATGATCAAGTTCCAAGTATTTTGTTCTCTGAAAATTCAGAACTAAGGTATACAGATCATGGTTCCTGTTATCATTTCCAGATTCTCAAAATCTACTCTCAAATCAACCATCCTCAACTACTATACTCATTGCATGCAAGTAATTAAACAAGAATGAACAAGAACAATCTCAGAGAACTCCCCACCCTTGGTTGTCTTGAGAATATGTGGTGTGTCTTGAGCTTCCTCCTCCAAAATCCTACTCCAAAGCTTGAGAACAATCCTTATTTCTTGCTCCTTTCACTTTCTCCTTTCTTTCTTTTCCTTTTCTGAAATTCTAGAGCTCAAGAGGTGGGAAAGGAGGGGTTTTATCAAGAGAGGAGTGAGGGAAATAGGAGGGGGGCGGGGAAGGGGGCCGGCCAATAGGGTAGGGGTAGGGTGAGGTGGCAAGGTGGTTTTTTCCAAAAACCACGGTTCTAGCCCCTTGTTTTTAAGATGAAGCATGGGCTAAAATTTTGGCCTTTTGATCAAGTTCTAGATGAGAGATGAGAGGTTAGATTTGAGTGCATGCAAAGTATACCCATTGTAGTACCACATAATTGCATATTTGCATGCGTACCGCACTCAAAACTAGTATATGCATTAGTATCGGTCATTCTCATTCTCGTGCACCATCAAGAAAACAACCACCCATACGAACCACCCCCCAAGCATAACGCATTCCATCATCATGCATATATAATCAAACAAACATTGCAATATATATATATATATATATATATATATACAAAAGCATTATATTATCCGGGGTATTACATTTTAATTGAACCTTATTGTCTTCAAACCCTTCTCCTACTGAACCCAAAAACCCCAACCTCAACCTCCCTTCCTGTTCCTCGACGACAACATCACACACCCGACACCCCTTGTTCCTGTCTCTGTTGTGCCGCCGACCACCGTCGCCGTTGCGCCGCCACCTGTGATGCCAGCAACCCCTACCCTTGTAACGCCCTGAATTCCAAATCACCGAATTTGAGATGTTCTTCAGGATCTTTTCACTTTTCTTTGAGTACAATTTTACAAGGAAATTCAAATTTTTCTTTTTTACATCAGAGTTACAACATCTTACATTTAAATTTACACAGCGGAAGCAAAATATACAACATTTACATAAATGAACAACAACATAATGAGATCTTTATGCATCCATTCCTCTTTACATGTAATTTATCCTGCATACAAAACTGTGGGTACGTCAGTTTATTCAACCGACGATAATTATACATGGCCATCCTCTCTATGCCAGAAACAGTATAATGAATCTCATTTCTTAACAAATCACAACTTGTTCATAATAAGCATGTAAATCAAAAGGGAACTTTTAAAGATGTCGTGTCGTGATTGTGCACTTAATCCTTAATGCATTTATTTAATTTTCACATGACACTAATGCACACTTGTTCGAATTCTATGCATCCCATTCTACATAGGTTCGAGGGCAAGCCTCTTATTCGTTCTTCATTTTTGTAGGGTTCGATCCCTCGCCATGATTTACTCTACTTCTGTAATTACAATGAGTATCTTAGATGATCCTATGAGTACAAGCATGTATCCTGGACCCTGGAGGGGAATCCCACGCCACGTCTTGGCTCACCAAGCATGCATTCTGTGGTAAAATTCAAGCCTCCTCCCTGAATACAATCCTCTTGCAGTCACCAAAACATCCCACAAGCGTTACTAAAGTCCGATCATTACTGAGTTGCGCCCGCGCCATGTCTTGGCTCACCAAGCATGCATTCTGCGGCTCACACACCCACACCGTAAAACTCTAGTTCTCATACTTATGTTTTTCTCTCACTTTCATCACCTCCACACTATGTATTAAATTGATTAGAATCATGAATAAAAATCAAGCTCTAGAGTTAGCCTCTCCATCAAACCGGACTTATCATTTCATTTCACATGACCAACCTTGGTCTATTTCTCAATTTCATTTCATTTCACTGCCGGGGAGACTTAGCTACTATTTCGTTCAATCTCAAATTCACAATATCCAATTGAGCATCATCAGCTCATCATTCATTTTAGAGTCTCGCAGACTTTCTTATCATGATTTCACATTTCATATTTTCAATTAATTCTCAATTCTCATCTACGATTCATTTATATAATTCATACAGCCATAAACAGAGTCCATCGATTCAAATCATACAGTTCACAATTACCAACAGTAAATAACATGAATTCAAATATATCCAAGTACACTCTGTACAGTCGACTTGGAAGAACACCAGTCGACTCATACAGTCACATACAAGATCATCATAATGCTCGGGATAGTCGACTGTTGCACACAACCAGTCGCCTGTCCCGCAATTTTTCAGGTTCACAATATTTTCCTCATGACAGTCGACTGTTCACCCATCAGTCGTCTGTCCTGGAGATTTCAACAGCTCAATTCTAAGTCCAGATCAGTCGACTTGCTACACGCATTCGGTCGACTGGACAGATCCATTTTAATTTAAAAGATTATTTACAGTTCTTACGTGCACTTGCATCATGATGTCAATTAACAGTATACATAAATTCATGTTTCATAGACAGAGTCTCTTATCGTTCAGTAACATTACAACGTGAATTACTAATATGCTCTTTTCTTTAAAGAAAATACTTTAAACATGCGTTCGCATTTCTCATACTTTCTTACGACAATGAAGATATGAATCTCAAGTCATTAAACTGGGTCTACATAATGGAATATCTTAATTTATGGAACTTCCAAACAGTCCCAGTCAGATTGAAGTACCAGTCGACTTAACACAACATCAGTCGACTGCTCCGACAATTCTAAGTTATTAATCACCATTAGTTCTTTTCATTCATTTTCCTTCCCTCCATCATATGTGTCATAGGGAGAAATATACATATAATAATCACACCATCATGTCTAATTGCACACATGTTTATCAGCACATTATGAAAAATAGCGTCTCGTACCAGTCGGCTGGCTCACATGGCAGTCGACTGTACCGACAGTCTCGTTCTCATTATTAATAGCATGTTCGAGCAATTTCTACTACATTCAATTCACTTTTTGTAACATGGTATCAATCATAACAATTATAATATCATTCCTACATTAGAAGTCCTGAGAAACACCCACCTTATATGAAGAAATAACGAAATCCCGCAAAACTCTTCAATACGGTACTGCACTCCTTGCTCCTTTGTTCCCCACCGAGCTCCTCAGAATGCTGCTCGCCTCCACAGAAAAGCTCCCACACAAACTCACAAATACTCTCTTATAATAATAATCTTAGAAGATTTTAGTGTAAAAGAGATAGGGAAATAGGAGGGGTATTTATACTAGGAAATAGATAGAATAGATGGCTAAGATTAATAGGGGAGTTGCAGATCAAGGGATAGGATGCAATCGGGAGTTTGAGAAACTACCCACACTCACACACAACCGCCCATGATGGATGCCACTAATCTACCCACAATCCGGCCAAAAGAAAAGGTGCTCAATGCACGTGTATGCGAAATGCACGTGCATGCACACCCACACTAATAAAATTGTACAAAAATATAATGTATAAAAAGTGTTTACACAAAATGGGCTTAAATTCATTTGGGCCAAAAATAAATATTTTAAAAAGAGAAAATGAACAAATCAACATTGGGCTTCAAGAAGAATGCTCTGTAGAAAATAATACACTTTATTCATCATGTAGAGAAAATGATAGACAACAAGCTACACAAGCACACCATATGAAAATAAATAAATAATCTTTAAGTATTAAGAAAAATCGGGGTATTACAACCCTTGCCCTCTTACTGTGAGTAACTACTGTTGCTACCGTTGCTATCTCTTTGGGTTGTCTCTTTGCTTTGGATCTCTAATGCACGTATTATACACGTGCTAATTTGCTAGTTAGGGAGTTCGTTGCTTCGGGATCCTTATCCCGTTATTCTTGGTATTCAATTTCGTCGTCTATAAGGCAAGTCACTTCGTCTTGAATTGTTCATTGTATCAAATTCAAGCTTTGGTGAAAATCTTGCAAGTAGATCCCTTCGTTTATCGTATTATGCATTGTTCATCTCTTTCGTTGGGTATATTGAGGGTTAACACGAGCTAACCCCAATTTACTTGACATCGTGCCACTCTTGACTCCAAAGATTGAATCTTTCATGTGTGCATATAGAATTGATAATCTGGTTGTTCATATAATTGTCACAAATAAATTATTGTAGAGAGAATTACTAGGTTGTATGTGGTTGATCGATTGATATTTGTTGATGATAAATTGATATATGCGTGTATTCTAATGTTATTCATCTTTTTATTGCACCCATCATGCTGATTATATAACTTATTGATTATAGAATTGATACCCATCATTCTTAAGTAAATTATTTCATGAAAAATACCCTAAAACCTGTATCTTGCTTGCTGGCTGTATGTTGTCTTCTATTTTCGGCCCAGTAAATGATCTTAAAATAAATTACTTTCTGAATAAGAATTGTACCCATATCTTTTTACTTTCCATAACAACTTGAATTTCTGAATTCCGAGTTGTATAGCAAAGGTTATATCCGTTTTACTACAACTGTATTTTTATTTCCAGATTTTCAGATTCTTGTATCTTTCATATTTAAACGGAAAAAAGGCTGATCAAATAATAAAATTTTGCTCTGATAATTTCCAGATTGTTAGTAATCATGTTAGGAGTCTAATAAATATTTTTAATGAATTTAATATTGAGTTTTTGCTGATTCTAAAAAATAAAATAACATGATGTTGATATTCTGCCTGAACATGAAATTTGTAAAAAACAATGTGTTTGACCCAATCACTGTTGTCGGTTTTTTAACTTTAAATATGCGTTAGAATCGTGTGGAAGTCTAGTTTCTAGAAGTTCTGACGGATTCAGTTTTCGAGTTCTGAATCAGCGGGAAACTGTATTTTTGTACAGAAGACTCTTGCTGTCCAGAATTTCACTTTTTAGTTTTTTAATAGATTAGTTATTCCTATATCGTACTATTGCATGATCCTTGTAACCCCTGTTTTTCATTTTTTGTATTTTTGGTGTATTTTTTTCTTTTCTTGTGTATTTGTACTCTCTTGTTTTTTTTTTCTTCCTTGGACCGTATATTGAGTTGTTCAATATATTTTCATTTTCTTTTCTCATTCTTGATTTTTGCGAGTTATTTCGATTTCTTGGTTGTTCTTGTTCATGGTTGTTGTTTTCGCTCTTTATTGTTGTCTCGTTATCTTTATTTGTATTTTTGGGTGTTTGGTGATTTGTTGGTCTACCCCATTCCTAATCCTATTATTGTGATCCCTAATTGATTACCAAAGCCAAATTACTGTTGTATATCTCAGCTATCTAAATAAATAGATAAACTAAACACAAATTAAAACCTCGCAAGTGTACGAATCGTTTATAGAAGCGTAGTGAAAAGCAAGGGTCGATCCCACAGAGATTGTAGTACTTAACTCACTAATCAATAAAACAAAAGAAAATGCAAATCATGAAGTTTCGTTCTAAAGTATATTTTGAAAAAAAAAAAGAAAAGACTGAAAACTAGATCAAGTAGTTCTCAATTTGAATCAAAAATATCTATTAAAGTAGTTGTGCTTGATTTCCACCTATAGTCAAGAATGTTGTTTCACCTTCTACACTACTCCAATCACTCATGTTTGTTCCTTTAAGGGCATGGTATCTACTCCTTAAAGTTAAGATTTCCCTAAGCCAAGAATTAGGCATGGTATCTACTCTAATTCGTTTCTTTCCTTAAGTATTTAGCATGGTATCTACTAAGTTGCACTTGAAGAAAGCATAGGAACAATGAAAATGAACAAACACTCAAAGTTCTAGAAATTGGTATCAGATCTAGATCCTCTAAGTTGATTAAACCAAGAACCTAAATGATTCCTGTATTACAAGTTATGAGCATAGGATATGGATCATCTCTATACTCATATAACAGAGTCAGTTTTATAATCCGCAAACTTGATAATATCAGGTTCTTCAGATCAGTTAACTTGTTGTCACTCTCAGTCGACTGCTCCTGAGGACTTTCTATCAATTGTCGCTTCATATTATAAATTTTGATCAATACAACCAGGTTTAATCAATAAGTGATGAAAGTAGTGTTATTACAAGATTATAAACATTACATGACTATGGTTTCAATCTGCCCAATAATGAAATTAGTTGCACATATTCATAATAAAACTATTGCAATTAATAAATTTGTTCAAGGATTGCATTACAACAATTAGAGAGAGGAGAAAAAGAATAAAAAATAATTGCAAACCAGTCCTTTCTCTCTTTTTGTCTCAAAACCAGACCCAAAAATAATTCACGTTGAACTTGCCACGCGTCGCCTGTCAAATCAGCTACAGTAACCCGTCGCTCGAACTACAGTGACCCGTCAACTCAAGCTACAGTACCGCAGTCTGGAGATCGCCACGTCACACAGAGATGATTGCTTCGATCCACTGTCGAGTTCTCGGCTGTTTGGTGTGCTGTTGTTTTGTCTTATCTTGCCTCGAGTTCAGCGCCCAACAGACTTGGCTTTCGATTCTGCTGTACCCTGTTCTACTCCGCACGCCAAATCCTCTCTCTGTGTCGTTCTCTCTCCCTTTTCGTCTTCTGGCTTCTTTATTTATAGGTGTAGGTCTAGTACGGCAATAGGATTTGGATGTGTCAGTAGATTAGGATATATCTGCAAAGATACAAATCAGAATTTAGTTTTTAAATTTAATTTTAATTAGATAAACTTAAAATAACAGATTTTTATCTTTTTGGCTTATCCAAATCCATGTAAATTTATTTTTTTCCTTTTACACCCTTATAACAATTAAAATTGTATTTTGCTCCTATTTTATTAATTTGTAAAATTTAACAAATCCTTAAAAATAATAATTCAAAAGTTTTTCTTTGTTTTATTGATTTTTGTCAGACATAATCACTTTTTGCATTAAAAAATCTTATTTCTTCATAAATAAATAATCAATTGAAATCTTAGAGAAACAAGATGACTTATAGACAATATAATTGAAAACAAGCACTTTTAATGGGTTATTGAATACAAATATTTGTATAAAAATTAGACACATCAATTACCTAATCCTAGTTTTAATCATATTCAATTTGATCCGAATTTGTCTTATTGGATTAATCTTATTATTACTCCTAAACTACCCACAACGCAATACCCATACCCACATCAACCCTAAACTCCACTATATATATAAACCCTCATCTCCTACTAAAACCCTAACCCTAATCACCTAAACCTACCCCCCAGCCTCCCCTCCTTGGCTGCACCGTGCACACACCTGACGCCCATCCCCCAACCCGCACACACGCCTTTATTTTACCATGGATGAATTATGCCTATTTTCACATCTAGGATTTACATATACAACATATACTACTGTCAAGTAGCTTTTTTCTTAGTATTTAGATTTTTATATTCAAAAAAAAGAAGCGGATCAATTCAATTATAAACTTGAAGAGGATTGGATTGGGTTGCGCCATGTATATCAAAGAGTATACAATAATGATGTATTTGGTGAATGAAACGCATGGTCTAATAATGAACTTAATTCGTTGATAATAGATAATATTAGTGGAATATTATTTGGAAAGATTTTTGTCAAAGGTTTGAGTCACGGCTAATCCATATCTAGTAGACCTTGTTATTGTGAGAATTCTTAATTCATGAGTTGTAGGGAGGGACTTATGTCACCACAAACAGAGACTAAAGCAAGTGTTGGATTTAAAGCTGGTGTTAAAGATTACAGATTGACTTATTATACTCCTGATTACGAAACCAAAGATACTGATATCTTGGCAGCATTCCGAGTAACTCCTCAACCTGGAGTTCCCCCTAAAGAAGCAGGGGCTGCGGTAGCTGCCGAATCTTCTACTGGTACATGGACAACTGTGTGGACTGATGGACTTACCAGTCTTGATCGTTACAAAGGACGATGCTATCACATCGAGTCTGTTCTTGGGGAAGAAAGTCAATTTATTGCTTATGTGGCATATCCTTTAGACCTTTTTGAAGAAGCATCTGTTACTAACATGTTTACTTCCATTGTGGGTAATGTATTTGGTTTCAAAGCCCTACGAGCTCTATGTCTGGAGGATCTACGAATTCCTCCTGCTTACTCCAAAACTTTCCAAGGCCCGCCTCACGGCATCCAAATTGAAAGAGATAAATTGAACAAGTATGGTCGTCCTCTGTTGGGATGTACTATTAAACCAAAATTGGGATTATCCGCAAAAAAACTACGGTAGAGCGGTTTATGAATGTCTACGTGGTGGGCTTGATTTTACCAAGGATGATGAAAACGTGAACTCACAACCTTTTATGCGTTGGAGAGACCATTTCGTATTTTGTGCTGAAGCAATTTATAAAGCGCAAGTCGAAACAGGTGAAATCAAAGGACATTACTTGAATGCAACTGCAGGTACATGTGAAGAAATGATCAAAAGGGCCATATTTGCCAAAGAATTGGGAGTTCCCATCGTAATGCATGACTACTTAACTGGGGGATTCACTGCAAATACTACCTTGGCTCAGTATTGCCGCGACAATGGACTACTTCTTCACATCCACCGCGCAATGCATGCAGTTATTGATAGACAAAAAAATCACGATATGCATTTTCGTGTACTAGCTAAAGCATTACGTATGTCTGGGGGAGAACATATTCACGCTAGTATAGTAGTAGGTAAACTGGAAGGGGAACATGAAATGACTTTAGGTTTTGTTGATTTATTACGTGAAGATTTTATTGAAAAAGACCGAAGTCGCGGTATTTTCTTCACTCAAGATTGGGTTTCTATGCCAGGTGTTCTTCCCGTGGCTTCAGGAGGTATTCATGTTTGGCATATGCCTGCCCTAACCGAAATCTTTGGAGATGATTCCGTACTACAGTTCGGTGGAGGAACTTTAGGACACCCTTGGGGAAATGCGCTTGGTGCGGTAGCTAATAGGGTAGATTTAGAAGCATGTGTACAAGCTCGTAATGAGGGACGTGATCTTGCTCACGAAGGTAATGAAATTATCTGCGAAGCTTGCAAATGGAGCCCTGAACTAGCCGCTGCTTGTGAAGTATGGAAAGAGATCAAATTCGAATTCGAACCGGTGGATAAAATAGATAAACAGAAAGCCTAAGAAATAAGCACACATAATTCAATAATTTCTGTTTGTTCTCCTAATTGATTGCAATTAAACTCGACTCAATCCTTTTCCTAAAAGATTGAGCTGAATACAGAATGAACTATGTATTTGCATAGATCTTTTCTATGTATGGATCCTGCCTATGTATACATACAGGATTTAAATACAAGAACAAATTAATAAATAACTCAAAAATTCCGTTGTTTATTGTTGGATACATAGGATTCATTATGGACCCTATTGGTAGATCATTTTTGATCCCGCAGTTTGAGGCCATAGATCAAGCCAAAGGGGGCCTCTACCCACCCTGTATATTGTCTTTTTCGTTTGTAGAAACTTATTCTTATTATTTACTTATACAATACGAGATTATACGAGTAATGCATTTTTCATTTTTCATTTATAGTATACGAAGAAACAACTATTTATTATCTTTTTCTTTTCAATAATAATTTTTTTTGTACATGATAGAAACCTGTCTTTATATTCCTAATTGATAGGAAAGATTCGATTCTATCATAATATATATATATTGAAGTGATACCTCAGATTCTCCCAAAAGAAAATCATTTTTTGTTTCAATACTCATTCGTTGTTAGTTACCAATTTCAATGATTGGATCATATGCTTAATTCTGATAGGAAATAAAATAGTAAAATGATTATTCATCGAATGACTATTCATCTATCATATTTTTATCAAATAGGGGGGGCGGGGCAGTAAGACTCTATGAAAAAACAGTGGTTCAATTCAATGTTGTCTAAAGAGAAGTTAGAATACAAGTGTGGGCTAAATAAATCAACCAATAGTCTTAATGCTATTGGACATAATACCGGTGGAGGTGAACCCATTTTCAATGATACAGAAAAAAAAAATCCTAGTTGGAATAATGGTGGTAGTTATAACTTCAATAGTTTCAGCAATGTTGATTATTTATTGGATATCAAAGGATATTTGGAGTTTGATCTCTGATAACACTTTTTTAGTTAGGGATGGTAATGGCGACAGTTATTCTGTATATTTTGATATTGAAAATCAAATTTTTTAGATTGACAATGAGAATTTTTTTCTGAGTGAACTAGAAACTTTTTTTTCCAGTTATTTGAATACTAGGTCTAAGAGTAACAACCACTACTATTATCATTACATGTACGATACTCAATCTAGTTGGAATAATCACATTAATAGTTGTGTTGGTAGTTATCTTCGTTTTGAAGTCAGTATTCATAGTTACATTTTAGGTGGTACCCACAATTCCAGTGACAGTTACATTTCTAGTTTCATTTGTACTGAGGGCAGAAGCAATAGTGAAAGTGGGAGTTCTAGTACTAGTATAAGAACTGGTGGTAACAGCCGTGACTTTAATATAAGAGGAAGATCTAATAATTTGGATTTGGATATAAATAAAAAATTCAGAAATTTATGGGTTCAATGCGAAAATTGTTATGGATTAAATTATCAAAAAAATTTTAGGTCCAAAATGAATATTTGTGAACAGTGCGGATATCATTTGAAAATGAGTAGTTCAGATAGAATCGAACTTTTGATTGATCCGGGCACTTGGAATCCTATGGATGAAGATATGGTCTCCACGGACCCCATTGAGTTTCATTCAGAGGAGGAACCTTATAGAGATCGTATCGATTCTTATCAAAGAAGGACAGGTTTAACAGAAGCTGTTCAAACAGGTATAGGTCAACTAAACGGTATTCCTAAAGCAATTGGGGTTATGGATTTTCAGTTCATGGGAGGTAGTATGGGATCTGTAGTAGGTGAGAAAATCACTCGTTTGATCGAGTATGCTACAAATCAATCTCTACCTGTCATTATTGTGTGCGCTTCCGGAGGGGCACGTATGCA
This sequence comes from Hemerocallis citrina, assembly GCA_017893485.1. Lineage (NCBI taxonomy): Eukaryota > Viridiplantae > Streptophyta > Magnoliopsida > Asparagales > Asphodelaceae > Hemerocallis > Hemerocallis citrina. The sequence goes on from CM030366.1 coordinate 50,300,388, forward strand.
GGAAGGAAGTTTGAGCTTGATGCAAATGGCTAAAATATCTTCTGCTTCATATAATTATCAATCAAATAAAAAGTTATTCTATGTACCAATCCTTACGTCTCCTACAACTGGTGGAGTAACTGCTAGTTTTGGTATGTTGGGAGATGTCATTATTGCTGAACCCAATGCCTACATTGCTTTTGCGGGTAAAAGAGTAATTGAACAAACATTGAATAAAAAAGTAGCCGACGGTTCACAAGAGGCTGAGTATTCATTCCATAAGGGCTTATTCGACCTAATCGTACCACGTAATCTTTTAAAGGGTGTTTTGAGTGAGTTATTTCAGCTCCACGGTTTCTTTCCTTTGAATAAAAATGAAACAAAAATATGGAAAGAAAATAAAAATATAGATTATAGAATAGAAGGGATTTATATGTCTACAAAAAATTCTTATTTTTTACTTTTTTACTAGGAATCCCTGTTTGTTGGATTGAATTAGTTTCATTAGAGTCGCAAACTGAAACTTATAATAAACTCTTTCATTTTCTTTCATCAAAAACTTCTTATTTTTTTAGTTATTAGAAAGTTAGAAAGAATATAAGGATAGGAGAATAATAATACAATTTCTTAAAGCGGATTATCATACATATTCGTGTAGAGAATAGATAGACTTCGTTTAGTTCTCATTCCTTGCACTTATTAACTACTTCAATATTCTTCAATATTCTTTATAATGGTTTATAATAGATATACTTATCATAAGATATCTTTATAATAGGTACAAATATTAAATACTCATTCTATGACAGATTTGAATTTACCCTCTATTTTTGTCCCTTTAGTGGGCCTAGTATTTCCGGCGATTGCAATGGCTTCTTTATTTCTTCATGTCCAAAAAAATAAGATTGTCTAGATCCGATGGGACAAAATTTCTTCAATTTATTTCAACATTGGACCATAATACAGAATACAGATATTTTTTTAGTGTAATTTGATATGATACGTGGCTTTTTCCAAAAACAAATGAAAGAGCTGCTATGCATGCGGATACATGATATCCGCATAGCAAAAATGCCCGTATATTCGGGAATTTCCGGTTCCAAATGATCAGCAAATATTTTTATGATAGAAAGTCAATGTATCTAACCAATTAATCCTACTGGTCCATATCAGAATCATGATAGTTGATGAAAGTTATTTTGGCATCAAGAAAAGTAAAGTAAAATTGCTTTTTGTTTTTTCTCAATTCCAACCGAATGCAACTGGATCTAGTATAGTATGAACTGGCGATCAGAACATATATGGATAGAACTTATAACAGGGTCTCGAGAACTAAGTAATTTTTTCTGGGCCTGTATCCTTTTTTTAGGTTCACTGGGATTTTTAGTAGTTGGAACTTCCAGTTATCTTGGTAAAAATCTGATACCCGGATTTCCGTCTCAGCAAATCGTTTTTTTTCCGCAAGGGATTGTGATGTCTTTCTATGGGATCGCGGGGTTATTCATTAGTTTCTATTTGTGGTGCACAATTTCATGGAATGTAGGTAGTGGTTATGACCGATTCGATAGAAAAGAAGGAATAATGTGTATTTTTCGTTGGGGATTCCCCGGAAAAAATCGTCGCATCTTCCTTTGCTTCTTTATGAAAGATATCCAATCAATCAGGATGGAGGTTAAAGAAGGTCTTTTTCCTCGTCGTATTCTTTATATGGAAATCAGAGGCCAAGGAACCATTCCTTTGACTCGTACTGATGAGAATTTGACTCAACGAGAAATTGAACAAAAAGCTGCCGAATTGGACTATTTCTTGCGCGTACCAATTGAAGTCTTTTGAAATGAACCGAAGAATATTTTATACTCATAATGGAAGGAACTCGCTCATTTTTTCTTTACAAGTTTCTTCGGAATGTTCGTTCGAGCAAAAAAAAAACATGTTAGATTCCATTTCCTCGTTCCGTTGGCGCAGCGGATCGCATAGAATGAAACAAAAGTAGGAGAACGTATATGGAACAACTCTAATAAACTATAATTAAGAAGAAAATTTTTTCTATATAAAAACCCATTTTGTATGCGTATGGGGTCCAATTTTCTTCTTCTATTTGTACTAGTAAAAAAGTCTCAATATGAATTCATCAAATATCCGAATATTTCTTTTGTAATATGGAATTGATCTTTTTAGGCTCGAGATTTTAAATTTCTATTTTTTCTATATTCCTTCTGGATCTAATTCGCGCTTTTGCTTTAGAGAAATATCAGATAGAATTGACAAACGAAGCTATTCATTAACAATTCACAGATACAAAATGAAAAAAAAGAAAGCATTTACTTCCCTCCCCTATCTTGCATCTATAGTATTTTTGCCCTAGTGGGTCTCTCTCTCATTTCAAAAGAGTCTGGAACCTTGGATTATTAATTGGTGGAATACTAGGAAATCTGAAACTTTTTTGAATGATATTCAAGAGAAAAATGTTCTAGAAAAATTCCTAGAATTAGAAGAACTATTCTTGTTGGACGAAATGATAAAACAATACCCGGAGACACATATACAAAAGCTTAATATAGGAATACACAAGGAAACGATACAATTGGTCAAAACACACAATGAATATCATCTCGATATCATTTTGCATTTGTCGACAAATTTAATCTGTTTCACTATTCTAAGTGGTTATTTTATTCTAGGTATTGAAGAACTTGTCGTTCTTAATTCTTGGGTTCAGGAGTTCTTCTATAACTTAAGTGACACAATAAAAGCTTTTTTGATTCTTTTAGTTACTGATTTATGGATCAGATTTCACTCTACCCATGGTTGGGAACTAATGATTGCTTCGATCTACAATGATTTTGGATTAGTGCATAACGATCGAATAATATCTGGTCTTGTTTCCACTTTTCCAGTTATTCTAGATACAATTGTGAAATATTGGATCTTCCTTTTTTTAAATCGCGTATCTCCTTTGCTTGTAGTCATTTATCATTCAATGAATGAATGAAGAACTTAATTTGATCTCCTGATATCAATCAAATCAGAATTTGGATTCGTGTACAAAGAAAGCATTTTTCATTTTACTTATTCTTTATACTTATACCTCTTCAAGGTATTCGTCCTATTTCATCAGTAGAATTATTTCAGTACAATGACAGGCTTGTAGATAGGGAACTATACTAGCTACCTATCTAATTTATTGTAGAAATTCAGGGATCAATGATTGGATCATTCAAAATAGAAATACTTTTTCTTGGGTAAAGGAACAGATGACTCGATCTATTTCTGTATCGATCATGATATATGTAATAACTCAAGCATCTATTTCAAATGCGTATCCCATTTTTGCGCAGCAAGGTTATGAAAATCCACGAGAAGCAACTGGCCGAATTGTATGTGCCAATTGCCATTTAGCTAATAAACCTGTGGATATTGAAGTTCCACAAGCTGTACTTCCTGATACTGTATTTGAAGCAGTTGTTCGAATTCCTTATGATATGCAACTGAAACAAGTTCTTGCTAATGGTAAAAAGGGAGCTTTGAATGTAAGGGCTGTTCTAATTTTACCTGAGGGATTCGAATTAGCCCCCCCAATCGTATTTCTCCTGAGGTGAAAGAAAAGATGGGAAATCTGTCTTTTCAGAGTTATCGTCCCAATAAATGAAATATTCTTGTGATAGGTCCTGTCCCAGGTCAGAAATATAGTGAAATGGTCTTTCCTATTCTTTCCTCTGACCCCGCTACGAAGAAAGACGTTCACTTCTTAAAATATCCCATATATGTAGGTGGAGACAGGGGAAGGGGTCAGATTTATCCTGATGGGAGCAAGAGTAACAATACAGTCTATAATGCTACATCTGCGGGTATAGTAAATAGAATAATACAGAAAGAAAAAGGAGGTTATGAAATAACCATAGTTGATCCATCGGATGGACACCAAGTGGTTGATATTATACCTCCAGGACCGGAACTTCTTCGTCAAATATTACTATTTCTTTCTTCTTTTCCGGGTTTATCAGAACTGCTTTGTTTAGAATCATAAGAAGTAGTAGACAAACAAAAAGGCTTGGTGAGGAAAAATTCATTGAGCAAATGAAACTTCTTCTATGTATTCAATTAACTTCAACTTATTCACTTATTAATTTATTTTATTGAATTAATTGAATTTAATTTTGGAATGGAATTCACTTATGAAATTGGAAATGGAACTAAAAAATAAAATTCTGAAAACAAAAAAATCGACGGATTCCTTCTTTCTTGTTGCTTCATAACAATTATATTACGGAAGAACGAACGGTAGAGCCCAACCTATAAATCAATGGACATAAATTCCAATTCCATTCCATAAAAAAAACATCATAATAAACAAAGGAATAGAGCACTTTGAAAGAATCAGCCGTTTTTGCATTTCAACGAATAGAATATTCGGATTATGTTGACTGGATAACTTTCCAATTTGTATGGTATGGGATAAATCAAAGTTTCGTTTCTCTCTAAGAGTAAGAACTCAGCGGTAAGGTAGCGCTGAGTTCTTACTCTTTCATGTCTACAATCCGGTGCATCTGATTACTATAAAGATGAACCCAACCCGGAATATGAACCGTAAAAGAAAATACCTACTAAACCAATCACAGGAATACCAGCTACAGTACCTATTAGCCAAAGAGGAATCCTTCCAGTAGTATCGGCCATTTCCCCCACTTTCCTCCACATTTCATCGAGTGGTCATGCTATAGACAAAAACAGTCATGGATAATTATCAGGATGATATCCTTCCAAACGGGATAAGAGAATAGTATAAATTCTCTTTCTTTCTCTCAATTGAAGAAATAATTGGAAAATAAAACAGCAAGTACAAAAATGAGTAATAAACCCCAGTATAGACTGGTACGATTCAATTCAACATTTTGTTCATTCGGGTTTGATTGTGTCATAGCTCTATAATTCGAATTAGATTTATCGTTGGATGAACTGCATTGCTGATATTGACCCCAAAAAAGAAACGGTAGGTACAGCTAGTCCGTGAACAGCTAACCATCGCACTGTAAAAATCGGATAGGTTCGATCTATGGTCATTGGTGGCCTCCTAAAAGGATCTACTAAATTCATCGAGTTGTTCCAAAGAATCAAAACGACCGGTTATTAATGGAATCCCTTGTCGACTCTCTGTGAAATACTCGTTTGGCCGAGGACTTCCAAATACATCGTAAGCTAAACCTGTACTCACGAATAACCAACCCGCAATGAATAGGGAAGGTATAGTAATGCTATGAATGACCCAGTATCGAATACTGGTAATAATATCAGCAAAAGAACGTTCTCCCGTGCTTCCAGACATGCTGAGCTCCAAAAATTCTTGTACATTCAAAAAAAGGGAATCGATTCCGTGAAAGATGGGATCAGTAAACGGAAAACCACTGATATTTCATCTTTGCTTTGTGAGATCGTCAATTTTGCGCCAAAGGTGTATTTAGAGTATACCAAATCAGTATAGCTATCCTTCCTCTAGCACAGCAACGCAGTCTCGATACTGATTGAGACGAAATACTATAACTACATAATTTCTTTGTTCTTTTTTGTTCCTTGTCTATGCATAACTGAACTGTATGTTATTCAATAGATCAATGGGAAATTTCTCAAATTCTTTATCCTTATTTTATAAGGTTTATAAGGTTTCCAGTATTGACTTCGTAATAGAAAGTAAAGATCTTGTGAGAGTGTGAATCAATGGGTTCTATTCTAATAATTCCTGAAAATGAAAGAATAAAAGATAGTAAGTATTATATTCATACAATTCAATTATATGTAAAATATATAAACCTTTTTTTTGTTCCCATTTTTTTTTTCGAATACTTTCTATTTATTTCAAGTAATTTATTGGTCGTACAAAAAATATACTATAATAGATATAGTAGATAGTATTTGATGAAGGAAACGGAACATAGTTGGAACAATCAATGGTGACATTACAAATATTGATTGTTCTATTCGATCCAAAACAAGGTTCTTTCTTGACTGAACTACAAGACGGAAGAACTCCTTGACATGGAAAAACAGAATTATAGAATAGAACTTCAAAGGATAATGGACTAGATCTTATTAAATGGAAAAATCCAAAAATTCACGTAATTTGAAACTAAAATGGAAAATTCTTTGATTCCAAAATTACACGACACAGTTAGTTCTTATTACTATTACTTTATTCAACTCACAAATTGCACAATGAATCTATTGATTAAGAAATCGCAGGATTGATCGATGTCACAATTCGTTTTTTTTTCTATTTATGTAATTCTTGCTATCTATAATGACTGATGAATCAAGAGATTTCAATTAGAACGAAACAAATTCTGTTAATTGATTTTTTCATCGTATCTGAAAAAGTGGAAACTTAGGTAAGTTTTTTATCAACCTATGTAGCAAAATAAAATATCTAATTTAGTTCTTTCATGCCTATTATAACTAGTTATTTCGGTTTTCTATTGGCTGCTTCAACTATAACTTCAGCTTTATTGATTAGTTTGAACAAGATACGACTTATTTGAAATGAGAACTGAATTGAATGAACAAGGTTCATCAAAATCAATATTTTGACTTCAAGTATTCTACGGTCTTTCGCATGTCAATTGCGAATTCTTTGTCATATTGTGAGTTCTTGGTCATTGAGATTCATGGATTTTTCAGATTAATATTTAGGGATAGATCTTACCTTTCTTTTTATCTTCTCAAACAAATCGAAATGATTGAAGTTTTTCTATTTGGAATCGTCTTAGGTCTAATTCCTATTACTTTAGCAGGATTATTTGTAACTGCATATTTACAATACAGACGCGGGGATCAGTTGGACCTTTGATTGAATAATATTTTTTTTCACGGACCTCCTACTTGTAGGAGGTCAAATGTAAGTTGCAATTCAACTGTATTTTGTTAAGTTTTTTGATTGTGATTCGAAATAACATAAATGGAATCACGCTCTGTAGGATTTGAACCTACGACATCGGGTTTTGGAGACCCGCGTTCTACCGAACTGAACTAAGAGCGCTTTCTTATGACAGGAGATAGTAAAGAAAAGGATTTGTTTTTGTACCTCCAATGCGTCTTGCATACATTGGTCTGCAAAAATAAAAAGAAAGATTATGATCGATTTTCATCGATCTTACTCAATTTATTTTTTATTCCTCGTTACTGCCCATAGGAAAAGTAATAGGTAGGGATGACAGGATTTGAACCCGTGACATTTTGTACCCAAAACAAACGCGCTACCAAGCTGCGCTACATCCCTTTCCAAATTGTTGTACAGTGTCATTGTACAAAATCCATGTCTTGTTTTCCACATCGTTATTTCCTCCTCTATCTATATACAATTAGAAATTCTAAGAAATTCTAAAAATTATATTATATACAATTATACATATAATATACAATACAATTTTCTTTTCATTTCTTCTTTTGGGTTTCATCAAAAAAATACAAATGATCTTGAACTACAGCATCTGACCATATATGTATTACAATTAAAGAAGGAGGATTTTCAATGCGAGATATAAAAACATATCTCTCCACAGCACCTGTGCTAACTACTCTATGGTTTGGGTCTTTAGCGGGTCTATTGATAGAAATTAATCGTTTATTCCCAGATGCTTTGTCATTTCCCTTTTTTTAATTCTAGTTATCGATATGCAAAAAAATGAAGAAAATTTGAGATACAACTCTACGCGACTAAAACTTCGCCCCCTTTTTCAGTTTGTTAGGAAGGAAAGAGAAAGAAAAAGTGTATTGAATCTTGGCAAAAATCCGGTGGATCTAAGATCCCTTTTTTTGGAACAGAAATGGAAAAGGGGACCAGCCTAAAGCCTAAAGTAAAAGTTCCACAAAACCATAGCATGAAAAGAAGATACTTAAATGAAATACTGGGATTAGGATAGGAATAATTGATAGTTAGAAAAAATTGTATTACTTATATTATTACTATAGACTAATATTTGATAGACTACTATTTTTATTTGATTACTATGTAACAGTTCTATTTATTAATTAATAGGAATTAGAATTACAACGAAATCTTTAGAAATGGAATTTCTAGTTAGTAATTTCTATTGATTTTTTATTTTTTTGTTCTTTTCGTATTCTTCGGTTCGGGTCGAAAATAGAAGAGTTTAAGTCGATCCAAAATTCAAAGGAGGTTCATGGCTAAGGGTAAAGATGTCCGAATTAGAGTTATTTTGGAATGTACCAGTTGTGCCCAAAATGGTGTCAATAAGGAATCACTAGGCGTTTCTAGATATATTACTCAAAAGAATCGACACAATACACCCGGTCGATTAGACTTGAGAAAATTTTGTCGCTATTGTCGCAAGCATACGATTCATGGTGAAATAAAGAAATAGATCGAACGAAACGTGTGTATGATCTTTCAAAGGAGCAGAAAAAGGAAGAACTTAACATATAACATATATAATATACAAATATATCAAAATACAAATATATAAAATAAATATAAAAATAAAACCTATTTCGGTCGGACCTGAAATGAATAAAGAAATAGAATTTTAGAGCTAAGGAATAAAGTATGGATAAATCCAAGCAACCTTTTCGTAAATCCAAGCGATCTTTTCGTAGGCGTTTTCCCCCAATTGAATCGGGGGATCGAATTGATTATAGAAACATGAGTTTAATTATTCGATTTATTAGTGAACAAGGCAAAATATTATCTAGACGGGTGAATAGATTGACCTTGAAACAACAACGATTAATTACTATTGCTATAAAACAAGCTCGTATTTTATCTTTGTTACCTTTTCTTAATAATGAAAAACAGTTTGAGAGAGCCGAGTCGATCCCTAGAACTACTGGTACTAGAACCAGAAATAAATAGATATACTCTTCCATTGCTTCAAAACTCCAATTCGAACTCAAGCTCAGATTGATGTTTTGTTCAAAAAAGCCTCAAATCCAGATTTGATTGTTGTGTTACAAAAAACAACAAATAGGGGAAGAAGAAATCTTTTTTTTTTTTTAAGATGTTCGTTCATTCCTACTACTTATCTTAATTGATATTTATTCTATCTTCCCGGAGTCTATTCTCCGGGGGGATTTTTTTTTTCAATCATTTTTATTTTATATTTTATATAACTTTATTTTATATAATATTTTATATAAATATATAATAGAAATTGAGAATCTCTTTTATTTTATAATCTTATTGGAAATCATGTAAAGACAATTCTTATTTGATATAGCTATTTGCGCAAGTACTTTACGATTAAGAATCAATTGTTTCTTGTATAGATTGTGTATAAATATACTATAACTATAGAATACCTTATCCTCACGAGTTACTGCATTTATACGAGTGATCCACAAACGACGAAAGTCCCTCTTTTGTCTGCCCCTATCTCGATGAGAAGAAACCAAAGCTCTCATTTTCTGTTGAGTAATAGTTCGAGTAAGTCTTGAATGGGCCCCTATAAAGGTTGATGCAAATAAACGAATTTTTGTTCGACGTCTCCGAGCTATATATCCTCGTCTAACTCTGGTCATTGAATCAAATTAAACTTTAATGAATAACTAATTGATTTCTATTCTTTCAGTTATCCTTTTATCCCCCGGTTGATTAATAACAAAACGGATTATTCCAATATATAAAATATAAATTCCAATGGCTTTTGCTACTATGACCTTCCCAACCACGATTTTTTATTCATTCCTGGTAAAATACCTGGAAATAAGAAATTCTAGCGATACTAAAATAAATAAAAGAAACAAAATAATGGGTTCCATCGTTTCTATGGTTACTTCATAAACGGTGAGGTCCTCTCTATACACCGGAGCCCCTTCTTTCATTTAATCAAATGGTATTGTGAACTTGTATAGTTCACACTCTTTAGCTCTACCAATCAATTATCAATTATACAGTAATAATTTTTTCACAAAAAGGCTATCTATACAGTGACGGTATTTAATTATGAAAGTTAGCTAGGTAGCTGACCTAGTTAGTCCGTTCTTTCAAGAATGGGAACATACCCTTTTTTCTTCTTAATAGTACTATTTCCCCCGCTTCATGGATAACTTTATTTGCTAACAATGGGGGGTTGCTTCTCATCTCAAACAAATTGAGATGCTTGGATTTGCACCAACGAAAACCATAAATTTGATACACACAAAATATAGGTATATGAGAGATCTTTTTAGTTTTAGATAGTAAATTATTTTTTTCAACTTCACTCTATGTATCCTATTCATTGGTATTGGTGATTGGTATTGTATTGGAAAAATTGTTTCATTTCTTTGAACTCATGATCTAAACGAGTCGCACATACACCCTAGTACATGTTCCCCGACGATGCGGACATCCTCGAAGAGCGGGGGATTTCGTCATATTTCTTATTGGCTGTCTTGTGTTTCTAATAAGTTGTTTAATTGTTGGCATGTCGTATCTATATAATAGAACAGGTTGGTTTAGATCGATCTTAACCCGATGGTTGATGATTATGAATTATTTGCATGCAATATCCAATCACGGAAAATTCGACTTATGGTTTGAAATGGAATCGTGTATTTATACGGGATCCCCAGTATTTTCGTTTTCGATCGCTACAAGATCAACAATTCCATGAGCTTGGGCTTCTGTTGCTGACATAAAAACATCCCTTTCCATGTCTTTGGATATAACCCATAAAGGGTTGCCCGTTCTTTGTACATAAACCTTTGTGAGGGTTTCACGAAGTTTCAGTAGTTCTTCCGCTTCCAAGATAAATTCCCCTGCTTGCGCCTCATAAAAAGAAATAGCAGGTTGGTGAATCATAACCCTGATAATATTTAGATAAAATCGTGCATGCACAGTTGTTCTATTTTGCACGATTGGGCTAAAGCTAAAGTAAGGTATATAAAAAAAAAACACACACACAAAAATAGAATTGAACAGCCGTACGGGCGTTTTTTGTGCATTGCATACGGCTCCGCAATGGAATTTCTTTTTTTCTCCATTCTCTTCTATTCGATAGAATAAATATAGAAGAAACAAAAAAATAGAATCCATCCGATTCAGATCGTTGAATGATCCATTTACCACCCTTCTTTTCATATCGTAAGAGTAAAAAAATACTATAATGGTTCTGTTGCTTTCTATATTTATCTCGTCTGTGATTTAGCAATCCCAAAGTTTCTTTTTAATACGATCAAATAAGGAAAAATGATCTTTTTTTTTCATTTTTGTTCTCTTCTTCGTAACATAAATATGAGAAAGAGACTTCTGTTGTGGAAGAAAAGTTGTTTGTAACGCTGAAATGTACTCCCAACACATAAGATCGGAAATAACCTTTGTTTCATACTACTATTTCAATACAAAATCTTATGTTAGGAAAAACAATAAAATAATAGTTTGTTCATACCGAATTTGAAGTGCCATGCTATTGTTACCTATTATTCATATTCTATACGGCGAAGGCCTAGTCTTCTTCTTTTTTTTTTTCAAATCAAACTCATTGGCACCAAGCGTGGGGGAATGCTAGACGTTTGGTAATTTCTCCTCCGACCAGAATGAAAGATCCCATTGAAGCGGCTAATCCCATACATATTGTATGTACATCAGGCGAAACAAATTGCATAGTATCATAAATGGCTATTCCTGGTATTACCCATCTGCCGGTGGAGTTTATAAACAAATAAAGATCCTTAGTATTATCTTCTATACTGAGATATACCATGAGACCCACAAGTTGATTTGATATCTCGCTATCAACTTCTTGACCTAAAAAAAGTAATCTTTCTCGATAAAGTCGGTTGATTAGGACAAAATTTTATCCCTTAGGAACCGTACGAGCATTTTTAAATGCATACGGTTCGAAAAAATTGCGAAAAAAGAATCAATGTGTCGATTCCAATCCTATCTCCCTTTTTTTCTAACGGGTTTCCGCTTTTCTAACGGAGGGGTTTGTTTTTCTTACATGAAAAAAAACATGAGTTTTGATCCCTTCCCTAAAAAAAAAAAGAATTTACTGAACTTATTTAATTAACCTCTCATTGATGTATTGTTTCGTCGAGATTCAAATCACGATGTCATTTTCTTGTTCCCGAATGGGCCCTTTCAATTCTTTTCTTTTAGGTTCATGTTCTACTCTGGGGAAAGATCCATCCGAATTCTATTCGAACATATAGGGCAAATGATCTCAGTACCACTTCTTTTTGCTACGACTTTTTTCAATTCATTTCATGCCTCCCCCAAAAAACTATTTGATGTATTCATCATACTGGTTGGCATGACATTTTGAGGTCGTCCCTAGAATTAAGATTAAGTATTAAGAATTTTCTATGCTACAAGCGGGAATTGTGCATATATTACTACTATCAATTTGGTATTTTCTAAACGGAGCCTGGATACTTTATTTGATTAGTCCAAGTCAACCATAAATTCTTCTAATTGATAATATTTATCCTCAATAGAAATTGATCTAATTGCACTTCACGCTCCGAATGATTGATTCTTCAATCAATATTTCTTGGGCGAAATAGAGGATATCTCGATCGGGGGAGAAAATGGGGAAATCCCATATGACCCAATATGTCTGACAAGTCGCACTATACGTCAACCCAAATTGCATCTTCCTGTCCAGGACTCCGAAAAGGTACTTTTGGAACACCAACGGGCATGAAATTCAAGAAAAAAAAATTAAGTACTATACTTCACTTTAATATGGAAACGTAAGAATGGGGTTTATTGTCCTTATCATTATCATTTTTTTTCTGTTTATTCTATTTTATACATAAATTGGAAGGGAGTGTTTTTAGAGAAAGGTAAAATAAATAAAAAGTTTAATGAAGGGATCAATCGTTCGAATAATAAAAAAGTATCCATGTATCTGTTCCCCCAAAAAGGGACCCATGCTCCCATTGCGTATTGGTACTTATCGGGTATAGAATAGATCTGCTTCTCTTTGTTCTTACGAATAGAATTCTTCCATTATTTTCAATAGAATAAACAGTAACCTTTTCCCATACGAAATCCTCTGAAAAGGTTAGGTACATAGTATATTCCAATGCGATAAAGTTACACAGTGTCTATTTTTCTTTGATAAAGGGGAATTTCCATGGGTTTGCCTTGGTATCGTGTTCATACTATTGTATTGAATGATCCCGGTCGATTGCTTTCTGTCCATATATTGCATACGGCTCTAGTTTCTGGTTGGGCCAGTTCGATGACTCTATACGAATTAGCGGTTTTTTATCCCTCTGATCCGGTTCTTGATCCAATGTGGAGACAAGGTATGTTCGTTATACCCTTTATGACTCGTTTAGGAATAACCAATTCGTGGGGTGGTTGGAGTATTTCGGGAGGAACTGTAACGAATTCAGGTATTTGGAGTTATGAAGGCGTGGCAGGGGCACATATTGTGTTTTCTGGCTTGTGCTTTTTGGCGGCCATCTGGAATTGGGTGTATTGGGACCTAGAAATATTCTGCGATGAGCGTACGGGAAAACCCTCTTTTGATTTGCCCAAGATTTTTGGAATTCATTTATTTCTCTCAGGATTGGCCTGCTTTGGCTTTGGCGCATTTCATGTAACAGGCTTATATGGTCCCCGAATATGGGTGTCTGATCCTTATGGACTAATAGGAAAAGTACAATCTGTAAGTCCAGCATGGGGCACGGAAGGTTTTGATCCTTTTGTTCCGGGAGGAATCGCCTCTCATCATATTGCAGCGGGTACGCTGGGCATATTAGCGGGCCTATTCCATCTTAGTGTCCGTCTGCCTCAACGTCTATACAAAGGATTACGTATGGGCAATACTGAAACTGTACTTTCTAGTAGTATCGCTGCTTTTTTTTTGTAGCTTTTGTTGTTGCTGGAACTATGTGGTATGGTTCAGCAACTACCCCAATCGAATTATTTGGTCCCACTCGTTATCAGTGGGATCAGGGATACTTCCAGCAAGAAATATATCGAAGAGTTGGTGCCGAACTAGCCGAAAATCTGAGTTTATCGGAAGCTTGGTCTAAAATTCCCGAAAAATTAGCTTTTTATGATTACACTGGTAATAATCCGGCATAAGGGGGATTATTCAGAGCGGGTTCATTGGACAGCAGGGATGGAATAGCTGTTGGATGGTTAGGACATCCTGTCTTTAGAGATAAAGAAGGGCGCGAGCTTTTTGTACGCCATATGCCTGCTTTTTTTGAAACATTCCCGGTAGTGTTGGTAGATGGAGACGGAATTGTGAGAGCAGATGTTCCTTTTTGAAGAGCAGAATCAAAGTATAGTGTTGAACAAGTAGGTGTAACCGTTGAGTTCTATGGTGGCGAACTCAATGGAGTCAGTTATAGTGATCCCTCTACTGTTAAAAAATACTCTAGACGTGCACAATTAGGTGAAATTTTTGAATTAGACCGGGCTACTTTGAAATCTGATGGTGTTTTTCGTAGCAGTCCAAGAGGTTGGTTCACTTTTGGGCATGCTACGTTTGCTTTGCTTTTCTTTTTCGGACACATTTGGCATGGTGCTAGAACCTTGTTCAGAGATGTTTTTGCTGGTATTGATCCAGATTTGGATGCTCAAGTAGAATTTGGAGCATTCCAAAAACTTGGAGATCCAACTACAAGGAGACAAGTAGTTTGATACAAGATTGCTCTGGTATCTTTCGCCTCTATTTTTTTTGATAGGGTACCCGAGAAATATTGACGTGAATCACCTTCTTTTCTTTGATTCTTTCCCTTTACCATTTGATCATATGGTTATGGTAAATGATCCAAAATGAATAGGTATGAAAGCTATAATTGTAAAGTAAACCACGATCGAATCTATGGAAGCATTGGTTTATACATTCCTTTTAGTCTCGACTTTAAGGATAATTTTTTTTGCTATATTTTTTCGAGAACCACCTAAGGTTCTGACTAAAAAATGAAATGATTTTTCATTATTTCAACTGAAGTAATGAGCCTCCCAATATGGGAGGCTCATTACTTTAACTAGTCTAGTCACCGTGTTCCTCGAATGGATCTCTTAGTTGTTGAGAGGGTTGCCCAAAAGCGGTATATAAGGCATACCCCGTAAAGCTTACAAGTAAACCAGATATGGAGATGGCGACTAGGGTTGCTGTTTCCATTTTGAGAGAATTTCAAGATCGCAATGGATCTACGATAAGATCGTTTATTTACAACTACAACGGAATGGCATACAAAGTCAACAGATCTCAACCAATGATTAAATAAGATTTATGGCTACACAAACCGTTAAGGGTAGCTCTAGAGCTAAGCCAAAACCAACTGCCGTAGAGAGTTTATTGAAACTATTGAATTCAGAATATGGTAAAGTAGCTCTGGGCTGGGGGACCCCCCCCCCCCCCCCCCCCCCCCCGAGAACCGTATATGAGAATTTCATCTCGTACGGCTCAAACAAAAACACACAAATACCGGGTTCAACGGATATGTAATAAAAAGTTCAAAACTTCTTAGTCGCTTGATTCAATATTCAATTTGTCCCAAAGACAGGAAGTCAAAAAATCCGAATCTCTTCTTTGTGATGATAATGCTAAAAAATCTCAAGTCAGCTCATCTGCCTTTCTTTATGCTGATCGTTATAGGCCTCTTGAATCTTCTTTTTCCTATTTATTTATTTTTTTTATTTCATTTTTTTTTTCGTAATGGAGATGACTCTTTTTTTACTATATGATAGGAACTCTTGTTGAGACACTATGAATCAATTAAAACCACAGATTCATACTAGAACCACGATGATTTAGATTTAGCCCCAAGCTAAACTCAAAGGTTCTCTGAGTCAAAACCGTTTGATCATCACTTAGTCAATGAGTGGATGTAATGACTCAAAAAAATCTAGAGAAAGAGTTGTCCTTCGGACAAAATGAAAATGAATAAGCCTAAAGAAAAATCATTTGATTTAGGAATTAGGAAATACCCATTGGAATTTTTTTTGAGTCCGGTTACGAGGTCTAAGTCTAATATAGTAGATATGAATCATAGTTTCAATATTTATTTTCTTGATATATTCTATATATTCCGTGCTCCAGATATTAGGATAAATATCCGACGGGATAGAATCATCTTGATAGAGATGACAGGACCACTCTCTGTATTATCAATAGGATCAATTATAACAAGTCACACGCTCATATTCCGAAAATACTGAAACAAAAAATTCCACAGTCGAACTACCAGAACGATCTATCAATCCGAGTCTTAAGTCATTTTTTTTGTATTGAAAAACTAAGGCTATATATCTATAGTTCTTATGAACCTAACTCATTGAAATTCCATCCAGTAAAACAGAAGAATTATAAATTTCCAAAATAATAGATAGGAATATCGCAAATAAAGCCATTGCGACTCCCATAAGTGGTGTAGTCCCCCAGCCCGGAGCTACTTTACCATATTCTCAATTCAATGGTTTCAATAAACTCCCTACGGCAGTTGGTTTTGGCTTAGCTCTAGAGCTACCCTCAACGGTTTGTGTAGCCATAAATCTTATTTAATCATTGGTTGAGATCTGTTGACTTTGTATGCCATTCCGTTGTAGTTGTAAATAAACGATCTTATCCTAGATCCATTGCGATCTTGAAATTCTCTCAAAATGGAAACAACAACCCAAGTTGCCATCTCCATATCTGGTTTACTTGTAAGCTTTACAGGGTACGCCTTATATACCGCTTTTGGGCAACCCTCTCAACAACTAAGAGATCCATTCGAGGAACACGGTGACTAGACTAGTTAAAGTAATGAGCCTCCCATATTGGGAGGCTCATTACTTTAGTTGAAATAATGAAAAATCATTTCATTTTTTAGTCGGAACCTTAGGCGGTTCTCGAAAAAATATAGCAAAAAAAATTATCCCTAAAGTCGAGACTAAAAGGAATGTATAAACCAATGCTTCCATAGATTCGATCGTGGTTTACTTTACAATTATAGCTTTCATACCTATTCATTTTGGATCATTTACCATAACCATATGGTCAAATGGTAAAGGGAAAGAATCAAAGAAAAGATGGTGATTCACGTCAATATTTCTCGGGTAGCCTATCAAAAAAAATAAAGGCGAAAGATACCAGAGCAATCTTGTATCAAACTACTTGTCTCCTTGTAGTTGGATCTCCAAGTTTTTGGAATGCTCCAAATTCTACTTGAGCATCCAAATCTGGATCAATACCAGCAAAAACATCTCTGAACAAGGTTCTAGCACCATGCCAAATGTGTCCGAAAAAGAAAAGCAAAGCAAACGTAGCATGCCCAAAAGTGAACCAACCTCTTGGACTTCTACGAAAACACCATCAGATTTCAAAGTAGCCCGGTCTAATTCAAAAATTTAACCTAATTGTGCACGTCTAGCGTATTTTTTAACAGTAGAGGGATCACTATAACTGACTCCATTGAGTTTGCCACCATAGAACTCAACGGTTACACCTACTTGTTCAACACTATACTTTGATTCTGCTCTTCGAAAAGGAACATCTGCTCTCACAATTCCGTCTCCATCTACCAACACTACCGGGAATGTTTCAAAAAAAGCAGGCATACGGCGTACAAAAAGCTCGCGCCCTTCTTTATCTCTAAAGACAGGATGTCCTAACCATCCAACAGCTATTCCATCCCCGCTGTCCATTGAACCCGCTCTGAATAATCCCCTTTTTGCCGGATTATTACCAATGTAATCATAAAAAGCTATTTTTTCGGGAATTTTAGACCAAGCTTCCGATAAACTCAGATTTTCGGCTAGTCCGGCACCAACTCTTCGATATATTTCTTGCTGGAAGTATCCCTGATCCCACTGATAACGAGTGGGACCAAATAATTCGATTGGGGTAGTTGCTGAACCATACCACATAGTTCCAGCAACAACAAAAGCTGCAAAAAAAACAGCAGCGATACTACTAGAAAGTACAGTTTCAATATTGCCCATAAGTAATCCTTTGTATAGACGTTGAGGCGGACGGACACTAAGATGGAATAGGCCCGCTAATATGCCCAGCGTACCCGCTGCAATATGATGAGAGGCAATTCCTCCCGGAACAAAAGGATCAAAACCTTCCGCGCCCCATGCTGGACTTACAGATTGTACTTTTCCTGTTAGTCCATAAGGATCGGACACCCATATTCTGTAGCGCCCCGAATTTCTAATATGATATCTTAGAAAATACGTGGCACATTTCCAGTGATCCACTTCAATACAATAATAAACATAACCAACACCACTAAAAATTTTCAAACATTTGTTACAACAAAACCTTACATTGCACAGCGGAATACAAAAATCTCAACTACAAATTTATCTCAAAACTGTTATTACAATTTTACACAGATCACTTAAGAATCAATTTATCTCAAATAAGCCTCTAGCATCCAAATCTCCATCACTAAGCAACTACCTGCGACATGTGAGGCTAGAGATGATCCCTAACCCCCAAAACTAACGGGGTCAGCCATAAATGGTGTGAGAGATATAAAAAGACAACAAACAAATAACATAAAGATCGTGCCTCATAAATTCTTAAACAACAGGTACTAAATAGGAAATGGGAAATACGAAATGACAGTAACATAAAACATCAAGTGGAGCTAAACTAAGTGTCGGGTGTAGAAAACAGGAAAACCAAATGCATAAAACCAAGCCAAGAAACTATTACTCTAGATGCAGACTATCTAATGCGTACTTGTCGAAGTCTATGCATCCCATTCTACATAGGTTCGGTGCAAGCCCTTAACGTCTTCACTTCATAGGGTTCAATCCCCGCGTTATGAACTAATCCTAACACGATGACTACTACGAGATAAAGATAAACCATGGATAGTATCTCATGTCCGATAATTCTGGAGATGGATCCCACACCCAAGATATTTCACTTGAATAATTCCGGAGATCATCCCACACCGAAACATTGACACGTCACCACAATATACCACATGTGCTTCACCTCGACTCCGATAATTCCGGAGATCAATCCCACACCACAAGTAGTTACCGTGATAATTCCGGAGATTGTCCCACACCCAAGATATTTCACTTGAATAATTCCGGAGACATATCCCACACCACTAATAATCTACTGTGATAATTCCGGAGATTAAATCCCACACCGAAAGCCATACTGAGGTTCTTGACTCATGTTCCCGTTCATCATATCACCACTAGTGCTTGTCCTTATTATTTTGGGTTGATTAATTACTCAACGAATCTCCTAGAGTGGTATACCCTACCGGCCTAAATTCAAATCCAAATAACTGAAATGCCTCACTGGGCCTCAACAAATAACTCAACACCGATATACTAGGGTCACACACCACTAGAGACTCAAACTCAAAAGGTCTAAACTAAAGTTCCACTAAACAAGAGTGGCTCAACCGAAAGTCTTAAATTAAATACTCAACTGAATATCTCAAAGTCAAATGCTTAATCAAATACTGAACTAAATGACAAGTATATACTAAATTATCTGAGAAACCAATCATTCGAATTAACACTGAAGTTTACAAATATCCTTCAGTATCAGTCGACTCATACTGATGATAAGTCGACTGTCCAGAGGACCAAATTCAAGATTTTACAAAAATAAACTAAGTCATTTAACATTCGACTTAAGAAAGGGATCAGTCGACTTACCCGAGGTAAATTCCAATAATTTCTCAAAATATATTCTAAGTATATGAGTCGACTTAAAGGAGTCATAGGTCGACTGTCCAGAAAGAACTAATAATTTATACAAAAATAATATCCTTCAGTGGACCAGTCGACTGCCTATGAGCTAGGTCGACTGTCCAGAACAACTTTTTCAAAGATTCTAAAGCGAAGTGTCAGGCTCGTGCTAGTTGACTGTACAGTAGGCCAGTCGACTGTCGGTCTACAGATTTCAAAAATTAGGTATGATTACAAAATCGAATTCTGAAGCTTTCTAATGATCAATGTTATGAAAATAGTTCGTATTCAGGAAAATAATAAATCTCAACGAATCTTCATCAGGTATATGTATATAACACTCAAAACATCAATATGTCAAGATCTACGTTCTCATGTTCTAAATCACAAATCCTTTCTTTAGGGTTTTACAAGATCTAAGTTCCTTTCACCAATCTAAATCAATCTGAATTATGAATCTAATGTCCAGGTGTTCATACACAAATCTCAACATGTTTTTAGCAAACAATTAATAATAAAGATCTACTATTTCACTCACAATTATTCACATGATTCATACCACATTACGAGATCTAAATTGTTCCCAACATCAAATCAATATATCAATGATACTTGCACAGATAGATCAACAACAAGACAAGTTTCTTTCATGCAAAACATCAAATCAAACAACAAAACATACATCAAACAACAAAACTATTTTTATATATCTCACCTTAGATTTAAGAATAGTCCACGAAAAGAATCCTCCTTTTGCTAGATCCAAAGTCTCCTTCTCCACCAAAAATAAGTCTCCAAAATATTGTGTTTTATCCCCAATGACGACTGGGAGAAAAATCCCTTAAATATGTCGGATTGAATATTAGGGTTTTACCCACACTTTTGCAAAACAATCCTTCCCAAAAATACAATTTGCATATATTGATCATTCTTTGGAAATTCCATCAAAACTCGTTTAAATTAGGATTCATAAGAAAATATACCTTCTAAATACTGTTCAAAACGTCCAGAAATTGTATTTTGCACTTTAACCCCTAAAATGTCAATTTTGCAAAAAGGTCATTCTTTTCTCAAAAATTGCAAATAGTTCCAATTAATTTCAGAAAAATCTGGAAAAATACTAAATAAATCACAAATATTAAATAATGATTTTTCATGATGAAAACTTAATTTACCAACTTCTCAAAAAGTATTTGCACGTGTTTTGCACGTGTACAAAAGATAAATTTTTCTGAAAATATTCGTTAAATCCCCCAAATAAATCTAAATTCATTTTCAAATATAAAAATAATATTTGAAAATACAGGGTTCTACATATTCCGGGACCATATAAGCCTGTTACATGAAATGCGCCAAAGCCAAAGCAGGCCAATCCTGAGAGAAATAAATGAATTCCAAAAATCTTGGGCAAATCCAAAGAGGGTTTTCCCGTACACTCATCGTAGAATATTTCTAGGTCCCAATACACCCAATTCCAGATGGCCGCCAAAAAGCACAACCAGAAAACACAATATGCGCCCCTGCCACGCCTTCATAACTCCAAATACCTGAATTCGTTACAGTTCCTCCCGAAATACTCCAACCACCCCACGAATTGGTTATTCCTAAACGAGTCATAAAGGGTATAACGAACATACCTTGTCTCCACATTGGATCAAGAACCGGATCAGAGGGATCAAAAACTGCTAATTCGTATAGAGCCATCGAACCGGCCCAACCAGAAACTAGAGCCGTATGCATTATATGGACAGAAAGCAATCAACCGGGATCATTCAATACAATAGTATGAACACGATACCAAGGCAAACCCATGGAAATACCCCTTTATCAAAGAAAAATAGACACTATGTAACTTTATCGCATTGGAATATACTATGTACCTAACCTTTTCAGAGGATTTCGTATGGGAAAAGGTTACTGTTTATTCTATTGAAAATAACGAAAGAATTCTGTTCGTAAGAACAAAGAGAAGCAGATCTATTCTATACCCGATAAGTACCAATACGCAATGGGAGCATGGGTCCCTTTTTGGGGGAACAGATACATGGATACTTTTTTATTATTCGAACGATCGATCCCTTCATTAAACTTTTTATTTATTTTATCTTTCAATAAAAACCCTCCCTTCCAATTTATGTATAAAATAGAATAAACAGAAAAAAATGATAATGATAAGGACAATAAACCCCATTCTTACGTTTCCATATTAAAGTGAAGTATAGTACTTAATTTTTTTTCTTGAATTTCATGCCCATTGGTGTTCCAAAAGTACCTTTTCGGAGTCCTGGAGAGGAAGATGCAGTTTGGGTTGACGTATAGTGCGACTTGTCAGACATATTGGGTCATATGGGATTTCCCCGTTTTCTCCCCCGATCGAGATATCCTCTATTTTGCCCAAGAAATATTGATTGAAGAATCAATCATTCGGAGCGTGAAGTGCAATTAGATCAATTTCTATTGAGGATAAATATTATCAATTAGAAGAATTTATGGTTGACTTGGACTAATCAAATAAAGTATCCAGGCTCTGTTTAGAAAATACCAAATTGATAGTAGTAATATATGCACAATTCCCGCTTGTAGCATAGAAAATTCTTAATACTTAATCTTAATTCTAGGGACGACCTCAAAATATCATGCCAACCAGTATGATGAATACATCAAATAGTTTTTTGGGGGAGGCATGAAATGAATTGAAAAAAGTCGTAGCAAAAAGAAGTGGTACTGAGATCATTTGCCCTATATGTGTGAATAGAATTCGGATGGATCTTTCCCCGGAGTAGAACATGAACCTAAAAGAAAAGAATTTAAAGGGCCCATTCGGGAACAAGAAAATGACATCGTGATTTGAATCTCGACGAAACAATACATCAATGAGAGGTTAATTTAATAAGTTCAGTAAATTCTTTTTTTTTTTAGGGAAGGGATCAAAACTCATGTTTTTTTTTTCATGTAAGAAAAACAAACCCCTCCGTTAGAAAAGCGGAAATCCGTTAGAAAAAAAGGGAGATAGGATTGGAATCGACACATTGATTCTTTTTTTGCAATTTTTTCGAACCGTATGCATTTAAAAATGCACGTACGGTTCCTAAGGGATAAAATTTTGTCCTAATCAACCGACTTTATCGAGAAAGATTACTTTTTTTAGGTCAAGAAGTTGATAGCGAGATATCAAATCAACTTGTGGGTCTCATGGTATATCTCAGTATAGAAGATAATACTAAGGATCTTTATTTGTTTATAAACTCCCCCGGTGGATGGGTAATACCAGGAATAGCCATTTATGATACTATGCAATTTGTTTCGCCTGATGTACATACAATATGTATGGGATTAGCCGCTTCAATGGGATCTTTCATTCTGGTTGGAGGAGAAATTACCAAACGTCTAGCATTCCCTCATGCTTGGCGCCAATGAGTTCGATTTGAAAAAAATAAAGAAGAAGACTAGACCTTCGCCGTATCGAATATGAATAATAGGTAACAATAGCATGGCACTTCAAATTCGGTATGAACAAACTATTATTTTATTGTTTTTCCTAACACAAGATTTTGTATCGAAATAGAAGTATGAAACAAAGGTTATTTTCGATCTTATGTGTCGGGAGTACATTTCAGCGTTACAAACAACTTTTCTTCCACAACAGAAGTCTCTTTCTCATATTTATGTTACGAAGAAGAGTACAAAAATGAAAAAAAAAGGATCATTTTTCCTTATTTGATCGTATTAAAAAGAAATCACAGACTAGATAAATATAGAAAGCAACAGAACCATCATAGTATTTTTTTACTCTTACGATATGAAAAGAAGGGTGGTAAATGGATCATTCAACGATCTGAATCGGATGGATTCTATTTTTTTTTTCTTCTATATTTATTCTATCGAATAGAAGAGAAGGGAGAAAAAAAGAAATTCCATTGCAGAGCCGTATGCAACGCACAAAAAATGCCCGTACGGTCGTTCAATTCTATTTTTGTGTTTTTTTTTATACCTTACTTTAGATTTAGCCCAATCGTGCGAAATAGAAGAACTGTGCATGCACGATTTTATATAAATATTATCAGGGTTATGATTCACCAACTTGCTAGTTCTTTTTATGAGGCGCAAGCAGGGGAATTTATCTTGGAAGCGGAAGAACTACTGAAACTTCGTGAAACCCTCACAAAGGTTTATGTACAAAGAACGGGCAACCCTTTATGGGTTATATCCGAAGACATGGAAAGGGATGTTTTTATGTCAGCAACAGAAGCCCAAGCTCATGGAATTATTGATCTTGTAGCGATCGAAAACGAAAATACTGGGGATCCCATATAAATACACGATTCCATTTCAAACCATAAGTCGAATTTTCCGTGATTGGATATTGCATGCAAATAATTCATAATCATCAACCATCGGGTTAAGATCGATCTAAACCAACCTGTTCTATTATATAGATATGACATGCCAACAATTAAACAACTTATTAGAAACACAAGATAGCCAATAAGAAATATGACGAAATCCCCCGCTCTTCGAGGATGTCCGCAGCGTCGGGGAACATGTACTAGGGTGTATGTGCAACTCGTTTAGATCATGAGTTCAAAGAAATGAAACAATTTTTCCAATACAGTACCAATCACCAATACCAATGAATAGGATACATAGAGTGAAGTGAAAAAAAATAATTTACTATCTAAAACTAAAAAGATCTCTCATATACCTATATTTTGTGTCTATCAAATTTATGGTTTTCGTTGGTGCAAATCCAAGCATCTCAATTTGTTTGAGATGAGAAGCAACCCCCCCATTGTTAGCAAATAAAGTTATCCATGAAGCGGGGGAAATAGTACTATTAAGAAGCAAAAAGGGTATGTTCCCATTCTTGAAAGAACGGACTAACAAGGTCAGCTACCTAGCTAACTTTCATAATTAAATGCCGTCACTGTATAGATAGCCTTTTTGTGAAAAATTATTAATGTATAATTGATAATTGATTGGTAGAGCTAAAGAGTGTGAACTATACAAGTTCACAATACCATTTGATTAAATGAAAGAAGGGGCTCCGGTGTATAGAGAGGACCTCACCGTTTACGAAGTAACCATAGAAACGATGGAACCCATTATTTTGTTTCTTTTATTTATTTTAGTATCGCTAGAATTTCTTATTTCCAGGTATTTTACCAGGAATGAATAAAAAATCGTGGTTGGGAAGGTCATAGTAGCAAAAGCCATTGGAATTTATATTTTATATATTGGAATAATCCGTTTTGTTATTAATCAACCGGGGGATAAAAGGATAACTGAAAGAATAGAAATCAATTAGTTATTCATTAAAGTTTAATTTGATTCAATGACCAGAGTTAGACGAGGATATATAGCTCGGAGACGTCGAACAAAAATTCGTTTATTTGCATCAACCTTTATAGGGGCCCATTCAAGACTTACTCAAACAATTACTCAACAGAAAATGAGAGCTTTGGTTTCTTCTCATCGACATAGGGGCAGACAAAAGAGGGACTTTCGTCGTTTGTGGATCACTCGTATAAATGCAGTAACTCGTGAGGATAAGGTATTCTATAGTTATAGTATATTTATACACAATCTATACAAGAAACAATTGATTCTTAATCGTAAAATACTTGCGCAAATAGCTATATCAAATAAGAATTGTCTTTCCATGATTTCCAATAAGATTATAAAATAAAAGAGATTCTCAATTTCTATTATATATTTATATAAAATATTATATAAAATAAAGTTATATAAAATATAAAATAAAAATGATTGAAAAAAAATCCCCCCGGAGAATAGACTCCGGGAAGATAGAATAAATATCAATTAAGATAAGTAGTAGGAATGAACGAACATCTTCAAAAAAAAAAGATTTCTTCTTCCCCTATTTGTTGTTTTTTGTAACACAACAATCAAATCTGGATTTGAGGCTTTTTTGAACAAAACATCAATCTGAGCTTGAGTTCGAATTGGAGTTTTGAAGCAATGGAAGAGTATATCTATTTATTTCTGGTTCTAGTACCAGTAGTTCTAGGGATCAACTCGGCTCTCTCAAACTATTTTTCATTATTAAGAAAATGTAACAAAGATAAAATACGAGCTTGTTTTACAGCAATAGTAATTAATCGTTGTTGTTTCAAGGTCAATCTTTTCACCCGTCTAGATAATATTTTGCCTTGTTCACTAATAAATCGAATAATTAAACTCATGTTTCTATAATCAATTCGATCCCCCGATTCAATTGGGGGAAAACGCCTACGAAAAGATTGCTTGGATTTACGAAAAGGTTGCTTGGATTTATCCATACTTTATTCCTTAGCTCTAAAATTCTATTTCTTTATTCATTTCAGGTCCGACCGAAATAGGTTTTATTTTTATATTTATTTTATATATTTGTATTTTGATATATTTGTATATTATATATGTTATATGTTAAGTTCTTCCTTTTTCCGCTCCTTTGAAAGATCATACACACGTTTCATTTCGTTCGATCTTTACCCTTAGCCATGAACCTTCTTTGAATTTTGGATCGACTTAAACTCTTCTATTTTCGACCCGAACCGAAGAATACGAAAAGAACAAAAAAATAAAAAATCAATAGAAATTACTAACTAGAAATGGAATTTCTAAAGATTTCGTTGTAATTCTAATTCCTCTTAATTAATAAATAGAACTGTTACATAGTAATCAAATAAAAATAGTAGTCTATCAAATATTAGTATATAGTAATAATATAAGTAATACATTTTTTTTCTAACTATCAATTATTCCTATCCTAATCCCAGTATTTCATTTAAGTATCTTCTTTCCATGCTATGGTTTTGTGGAACATTTACTTTAGGCTTTAGGCTGGTCCCCTTTTCCATTTCTGTTCCAAAAAAGGGATCTTTGATCCACTATTCAATACACTTTTTCTTTCTCTTTCCTTCCTAACAAACTGAAAAAGGGGGCGAAGTTTTAGTCGCGTAGAGTTGTATCTCAAATTTTCTTCATTTTTTTGCATATCGATAACTAGAATTAAAAAAAGGGAAATGACAAAGCATCTGGGAATAAACGATTAATTTCTATCAATAGACCCGCTAAAGACCCAAACCATAGAGTAGTTAGCACAAGTGCTGTGGAGAGATATGTTTTTATATCTCGCATTGAAAATCCTCATTCTTTAATTGTAATACATATATGGTCAGATGCTGTAGTTCAAGATCATTTGTATTTTTTTTTTTTTGATGAAACCCAAAAGAAGAAATTAAAAGAAAATTGTATTGTATATTATATGTATAATTGTATATAATATAATTTTTAGAATTTCATAGAATTTCTAATTGTATATAGATAGAGGAGGAAATAACGATGTGGAAAACAAGACATGGATTTTGTACAATGACACTGTACAACAATTTGGAAAGGGATGTAGCGCAGCTTGGTAGCGCGTTTGTTTTGGGTAAAAAATGTCACGGGTTCAAATCCTGTCATCCCTACCTATTACTTTTCCTATGGGCAGTAACGAGGAATAAAAAATAAATTGAGTAAGATCGATGAAAATCGATCATAATCTTTCTTTCTTTTTATTTTTGCAGACCAATGTATGCAAGACGCATTGGAGGTACAAAAACAAATCTTTTTTCTTTACTATCTCCTGTCATAAGAAAGCGCTCTTAGTTCAGTTCGGTAGAACGCGGGTCTCCAAAACCCGATGTCGTAGGTTCAAATCCTACAGAGCGTGATTCCATTTATGTTAATTCGAATCACAATCAAAAAACTTAACAAAATACAGTTGAATTGCAACTTACATTTGACCACCTACAAGTAGGAGGTCCGTGAAAAAAATATTATTCAATCAAAGGTCCAACTGATCCCCACGTCTGTATTGTAAATATGCAGTTACAAATAATCCTGCTAAAGTAATAGGAATTAGACCTAAGACGATTCCAAATAGAAAAACTTCAATCATTTCGATTTGTTTGAGAAGATAAAAAGAAAGGTAAGATCTATCCCTAAATATTAATCTGAAAAATCCATGAATCTCAATGACCAAGAACTCACAATATGACAAAGAATTCGCAATTGACATGCGAAAGACCGTAGAATACTTGAAGTCAAAATATTGATTTTGATGAACCTTGTTCATTCAATTCAGTTCTCATTTCAAATAAGTCGTATCTTGTTCAAACTAATCAATAAAGCTGAAGTTGTAGTTGAACCAGCCAATAGAAAACCGAAATAACTAGTTATAATAGGCATGAAAGAACTAAATTAGATATTTTATTTTGCTACATAGGTTGATAAAAAACGTACCTAAGTTTCCACTTTTTCAGATACGATGAAAAAATCAGTTAACAGAATTTGTTTCGTTCTAATTGAAATCTCTTGATTCATCAGTCATTATAGATAGCAAGAATTACATAAATAGAAAAAAAAACAAATTGTGACATCGATCAATCCTGCGATTTCTTAATCAATAGATTCATTGTGCAATTTGTGAGTTGAATAAAGTAATAGTAATAAGAACTAACTGTGTCGTGTAATTTTGGAATAAAAGAATTTTCCATTTTAGTTTCAAATTACGTGAATTTTGTTATTTTTCCATTTAATAAGATCTAGTCCATTATCCTTTGAAGTTCTATTCTATAATTCTGTTTTTCCATGTCAAGGAGTTCTTCCGTCTTGTAGTTCAGTCAAGAAAGAACCTTGTTTTGGATCGAATAGAACAATCAATATTTGTAATGTCACCATTGATTGTTACAACTATGTTCTGTTTCCTTCATCAAATACTATCTACTATATCTATTATAGTATATTTTTTGTACGACCAATAAATTACTTGAAATAAATAGAAAGTATTCAAAAAAAAAATGGGAACAAAAAAAAAGGTTTATATATTTTACATATAATTGAATTGTATGAATATAATACTTACTATCTTTTATTCTTTCATTTTCAGGAATTATTAGAATAGAACCCATTGATTCACACTTTCACAAGATCTTTACTTTCTATTACGAAGTCAATACTAGAAACCTTATAAACCTTATAAAATAAGGATAAAGAATTTGAGAAATTTCCCATTGATCTATTGAATAACATACAGTTCAGTTATGCATAGACAAGGAACAAAAAAGAACAAAGAAATTATGTAGTTATAGTATTTCATCTCAATCAGTATCGAGACTGCGTTGCTGTGCTAGAGGAAGGATAGCTATACTGATTTGGTATACTCTAAATACACCTTTGGCACAAAATTGACGATCTCACAAAGCAAAGATGAAATATCAGTGGTTTTCCGTTTACTGGTCCCATCTTTCACGGAATCGATTCCCTTTTTTTGAATGTACAAGAATTTTTGGAGCTCAGCATGTCTGGAACCACGGGAGAACGTTCTTTTGCTGATATTATTACCAGTATTCGATACTGGGTCATTCATAGCATTACTATACCTTCCCTATTCATTGCGGGTTGGTTATTCGTGAGTACAGGTTTAGCTTACGATGTATTTGGAAGTCCTCGGCCAAACGAGTATTTCACAGAGAGTCGACAAGGGATTCCATTAATAACCGGTCGTTTTGATTCTTTGGAACAACTCGATGAATTCAGTAGATCCTTTTAGGAGGCCACCAATGACCATAGATCGAACCTATCCGATTTTTACAGTGCGATGGTTAGCTGTTCACGGACTAGCTGTACCTACCGTTTCTTTTTTGGGGTCAATATCAGCAATGCAGTTCATCCAACGATAAATCTAATTCGAATTATAGAGCTATTACACAATCAAACCCGAATGAACAAAATGTTGAATTGAATCATACCAGTCTATACTGGGGTTTATTACTCATTTTTGTACATGCTGTTTTATTTTCCAATTATTTCTTCAATTGAGAGAAAGAAAGAGAATTTATACTATTCTCTTATCCCGTTTGGAAGGATATCATTCTGATAATTATCCATGACTGTTTTTGTCTATAGCATGACCACTCGATGAAATGTGGAGGAAAGTGGGGGAAATGGCCAATACTACTGGAAGGATTCCTCTTTGGCTAATAGGTACTGTAGCTGGTATTCCTGTGATTGGTTTAGTAGGTATTTTCTTTTACGGTTCATATTCCGGATTGGGTTCATCTCTATAGTAATCAGTTGCACCGGATTGTAGAAATGAAAGAGTAAGAACTCAGCGGTACCTACCGCTGAGTTCTTACTCTTAGAGAGAAACGAAACTTTGATTTATCCCATACCATACAAATTGGAAAGTTATCCAGTCAACATAATTTGAATATTCTATTCGTAGAAAGGCAAAAACGACTGATTCTTTCAAACTGCTCTATTCCTTTGTTTATTATGATGTTTTTTTTTATGGAATGGAATTGGAATTTATTTCCATTGATTTATAGGTTGGGCTCTACCGTTCGTTCTTCCGTAATATAACTGTTATGAAGCAACAAGAAAGAAGGAATCCGTCGATTTTTTTGTTTTCAGAATTTTATTTTTTAGTTCCATTTCCAATTTCATAAGTGAATTCCATTCCAAAATTAAATTCAATTAATTCAATAAAATAAATTAATAAGTGAATAAGTTGAAGTTAATTGAATACATAGAAGAAGTTTCATTTGCTCAATGAATTTTTCCTCGCCAACCCTTTTTGTTTGTCTACTACTTCTTATGAATCTAAACAAAGCAGTTCTGATAAACCCGGAAAAGAAGAAAGAAATAGTAATATTTGACGAAGAAGAGAAAAATCATTATTATTTCGATAAAAGACGACACAAGAAAGGGTAGAAAATCCTTTTTCTTGTGTCGAATAGAAGATTTCATTAGGAAGACTTAGAATCCCTCCTACAAATATCCATTCCTTTCATTTATCCCACTTTTGCCTTGTCTTGTACCTCCTTTTGTTTTTTTATGCCTATTGACAAGAATTCAGTGCTTTTTACCCACTTGATGTTACGAAATCCATGGATCTAGAAATTCATTTCGTATAATTGAACCTTTTCAAACTGTTTCTTTTTAAGAACCAAAAATATTTGTGCTAAAATAACGGATGCAAAGAAGAACAAGAGGCCTTGGACGCGTAATGGATCTTGAAGCACTATTTCCGCATCTCCCTGAACAAACCCCCCTACATTAGGATTGCTTGTTAATGGTTGATCAAGCTTGATGGATTCACCCTCTGAAACAAGAAGTTCCGGTCCTGGAGGTATAATATCAACCACTTGGTGTCCATCCGATGGATCAACTATGGTTATTTCATATCCTCCTTTTTCTTTCCGTACTATTCTATTTACTATACCCGCAGATGTAGCATTACAGACTGTATTGTTACTCTTGCTCCCATCAGGATAAATCTGACCCCTTCCCTTGTTTCCACCTACATATATGGGATATTTTAAGAAGTGAACGTCTTTCTTCGTAGCGGGGTCAGGGGAAAGAATAGGAAAGACCATTTCACTATATTTCTGACCTGGGACAGGACCTATCACAAGAATATTTCGTTTATTGGGACGATAACTCTGAAAAGATAGATTTCCCATCTTTTCTTTCACCTCAGGAGAAATACGATCGGGGGGGGGGGGGGGGGGGGGCTAATTCGAATCCCTCGGGTAAAATTAGAACAGCCCCTACATTCAAAGCTCCCTTTTTACCATTAGCAAGAACTTGTTTCAGTTGCATATTATAAGGAATTCGAACAACTGCTTCAAATACAGTATCAGGAAGTACAGCTTGTGGAACTTCAATATCCACAGGTTTATTAGCTAAATGGCAATTGGCACATACAATTCGGCCAGTTGCTTCTCGTGGATTTTCATAACCTTGCTGCGCAAAAATGGGATACACATTTGAAATAGATGCTTGAGTTATTACATATATCATGATCGATACAGAAATAGATCGAGTCATCTGTTCCTTTACCCAAGAAAAAGAATTTCTATTCTGCATGATCCAATCATTGATCCCTGAATTTCTACAATAAATTAGATAGGTAGCTAGTATAGTTCCCTATCTACAAGCCTGTCATTGTACTGAAATAATTCTACTGATGAAATAGGACGAATACCTTGAAGAGGTATAAGTATAAAGAATAAGTAAAATGAAAAATGCTTTCTTTGTACACGAATCCAAATTCTGATTTGATTGATATCAGGAGATCAAATTAAGTTCTTCATTCATTCATTGAATGATAAATGACTACAAGCGAAGGAGATACGCGATTTAAAAAAAGGAAGATCCAATATTTCACAGTTGTATCTAGAATAACTGGAAAAGTGGAAACAAGACCAGATATTATTTGATCGTTATGCACTAATCCAAAATCATTGTAGATCGAAGCAATCATTAGTTCCCAACCATGGGTAGAGTGAAATCCGATCGATAAATCAGTAACTAAAAGAATCAAAAAAGCTTTTATTGTGTCACTTAAGTTATAGAAGAACTCCTGAACCCAAGAATTAAGAACGACAAGTTCTTCATTACCTAGAATAAAATAACCACTTAGAATAGTGAAACAGATTAAATTTGTCGACAAATGCAAAATGATATCGAGATGATATTCATTGTGTGTTTTGACCAATTGTATCGTTTCCTCGTGTATTCCTATATTAAGCTTTTGTATATGTGTCTCCGGGTATTCTTTTATCATTTCGTCCAACAAGAATAGTTCTTCTAATTCTAGGAATTTTTCTAGAACATTTTTCTCCTGAATATCATTCAAAAAAGTTTCAGATTTCGTAGTATTCCACCAATTAATAATCCAAGGTTCCAGACTCTTTTGAAATGAGAGAGAGACCCACCAGGACAAAAATACTATAGATGCGAGATAAGGGAGGAAAGTAAATGCTTTCTTTTTTTTCATTTTCTATCTGTGAATTGTTAATGAATAGCTTCGTTTGTCAATTCTATCTGATATTTCTCTAAAGCAAAAGCGCGAATTAGATCCAGAAGGAATATAGAAAAAATAGAAATTCGATATCTCGGGCCTAAAAAGATCAATTCCATATTACAAAAGAAATATTCGGATATTTGATGAATTCATATTGAGACTTTTTTACTAGTATAAATAAAAGAAGAAAATTGGACCCCATACGCACACAAAATGGGTTTTTATATAGAAATAATTTTCTTCTTAATTATAGTTTATTAGAGTTGTTCCATATACGTTCTCCTACTTTTGTTTCATTCTATGCGATCCGCTGCGCCAACGGAACGAGGAAATGGAATCTAACATGTCTTTTTTGCTCGAACGAACATTCCGAAGAAACTTGTAAAGAAAAAATGAGCGAGTTCCTTCCATTATGAGTATAAAATATTCTTCGGTTCATTTCAAAAGACTTCAATTGGTACGCACAAGAAATAGGCCAATTCGGCAGCTTTTTGTTCAATTTCTCGTGGAGTCAAATTCTCATTAGTACGAGTCAAAGGAATGGTTCCTTGGCCTCTTATTTCCATATAAAGAATACGACGAGGAAAAAGACCTTCTTTAACCTCCATCCTGATTGATTGGATATCTTTCATAAAGAAGCGAAGGAAGATGCGACGATTTTTTCCGGGGAATCCCCAACGAAAAATACACATTATTCCTTCTTTTCTATCGAATCGGTCATAACCACTACCTACATTCCATGAAATTGTGCACCACAAATAGAAACTAATGAATAACCCTGTGATCCCATAGAAAGACATCACAATCCCTTGCGGAAAAAAAACGATTTGCTGAGACGGAAATCCGGGTATCAGATTTTTACCAAGATAACTGGAAGTTCCAACTACTAAAAATTCCAGTGAACCTAAAAAAAGGATACAGGCCCAGAAAAAATTACTTAGTTTTCGAGACCTTGTTATAAGTTCTATCCATATATGTTCTGATCGCCAGTTCATACTATACTAGATCCAGTTGCATTCGGTTGGAATTGAGGAAAAACAAAAAGCAATTTTACTTTACTTTTCTTGATGCCAAAATAACTTTCATCAACTATCACGATTCTGATATGAACCAGTAGGAGTAATTGGTTAGATACATTGACTTTCTATCATAAAAATATTTGCTGATCATTTGGAACCGGAAATACCCGAATATACGGGCATTTTTGCTATGCGGATATCATGTATTCGCATGCATAGCAGCTCTTTCATTTGTTTTTGGAAAAAGCCACGTATCATATCAAATTACACTAAAAAAATATCTGTATTCTGTATTATGGTCCAATGTTGAAATAAATTGAAGAAATTTTGTCCCATCGGATCTAGACAATCTTATTTTTTTGGACATGAAGAAATAAAGAAGCCATTGCAATCACCGGAAATACTAGGCCCACTAAAGGGACAAAAATAAAGGGTAAATTCAAATCTGTCATAGAATCGGTACCTCGATTTAATATTTGTACCTATTATAAAGATATCTTATGATAATTATATCTATTATAAACCATTATAAAGAATATTGAAGAATATTGAAGTAGTTAATAAGTGCAAGGAATGAGAACTAAACGAAGTCTATCTATTCTCTACACGAATATGTATGATAATCCGCTTTAAGAAATTGTATTATTATTCTTCTATCCTTATATTCTTTCTATCTTTCTAATAACTAAAAAAATAAGAAGTTTTTTATGAAAGAAAATGAAAGAGTTTATTATAAGTTTCAGTTTGCAAAAATTGTTTCTGTCATCCCATTTCGAGGACTGACGGAAATACCTCGGATAGTACCACAATCTGTTCTACGTACAATAATGTGTTGAACTGCTTCAACAAGTCTACACGTGAGATACCCAGCATCTGATGTTCGTACAGCGGTATCCACGACTCCTTTTCGAGCTCCGTAGCAGGAAATTATATATTCTGTCAAAGAAAGTCCTTCGCGTAAATGGCTTTGAATGGGTAAATTAATTATTTGTCCTTGAGGGTCCGACATTAATCCTCTCATACCTGCTAATTGATGTACCTGAGATGCATTTCCTCTAGCTCCTGAAAAGGACATTAGATGTACTGGATTAGAAGGATCAGTCATCCGAAAATTAGGATTCATTTCTTGTCTCAAATATTCACTTGTGGCATACCATATTTCAATGGATTGACGTAATTTTTCTACCGCGTGTACATTCCCATAATGATGGTGTTTCTCCAAAATAAAACTTTGTTGTTCAGCATCTTGGACTAACCATCCCTTGGAAGGTATTGTTAAAAGATCATCTATTCCTAATGAAATAGATGTAGCAGTGGCTTGCTGGAAACCCAAAGTCTTCACTTGATCCAGGATATGTGATGTATATGCCATTCCGAAATGATCTATTAATCTGCTAATAAGTCGTTTCATAGCAGTTCCATCTATCACTTTATTGTGAAAGACCAGGTCGGCCCGTTCTGCCATAAGTACCTCCATATTCCGATGAGTAGGATTCGACAATGGGCCTGAGTCAGTGATTCGAAAACTTCCTTTCCTCAATCTTTATTCACGTAGAAATTCAGAAAAAATGATAATACCAGTGAAATTGGATAGTCCCGACTTCCTGCAAGCACGGGTATCATCTAATCGAATTTCTTAGTTTAGATAGTGTATGAGTAGGCCCAGCAAAACCCCTGTATGGCTTCTTCTATTTCTCGATAAAAAGAAACATGACCAACTGTGGTTCGAATGTATATACAACGGATTTCTTTTTTTACACTTCCTACTATTAAATAGTGCCCATAAATCTCATGATAAGTACCCGAGGATTCATATTGAACTTCGATGGGAATTTCTCTTGAGCCAATGACACGTTGATCTAGCCGCCAACGGAGCCAAAAAGGACTATCTAAATTGATTCGTTTCTGCCGATAAGCTCCAAGTGCATCATAGGAACTACAAAAATGTAGTTCTTTCTCTTTCGTATACTTATAGTTATTGTTGTCAACTGTTTTATTTTGGTAGTTTCCACAATTATATGGATTATACCTATTTGCACAAATACCCCGTCGATTCCCGATCGTTAATACATAGAGTCCGATAAGCATATCTTGAGTTGGTACGGAAATGGGATCTCCAATAGCTGGAGACAAGAGATTCATATGAGAAAACATAAGTAAACGGGCCTCCGCTTGAGCTTCCAAAGATAAAGGTACAGGAATAGCCATTTGATCTCCATCAAAGTCTGCATTGAAGCCCTTACAAACTAGTGGGTGTAAACAAATAGCACGCCCTTCCAGTAAAATGGGTTGGAACGCCTGTATACCCAATCTATGCTGGGTAGGCGCTCTATTCAACAATACAAGATGCCCCTGCATAACTTCTTGAAGTATTTCCCATACAATGGGTTCTTTTTCCCGAATTTTACTTTTCGCAATCCTTATGTTAGAAGCAATATGTTGTCTGATTAGCCCACGAATTACAAATGTTTGGAAAAGCTCTATTTCTATTTCTCGAGGTAATCCACATTGATGTAATGAAAGCGAAGGACCCACGACAATGACGGAACGCCCCGAATAATCGACCCGTTTACCAAGAAGAGTCTCACGAAATCTTCCCTCTTTGCCTTCAATTACATCTGAAAATGACTTGTAAACTTTATTATGACCATCCCTCATTGGTTGTCCGCAGATCCCATTATCAAGAAGTGTATCCACAGCTTCTTGTACCAATTTTTCCTGACACATTACTAATTCTCCTGGCGTAGACCTACTTGTTGCTAATAAATCGGTAAGAGTATTGTTCCGATAGATAACTCTTCTATATAGTTCATTAATATCTGAACTCATTAGTTTACCTCCATCTATCTGAATAATTGGTCTCAACTCGGGAGGAAGGACTGGTAATAAGCACAAAACCATCCGTTCTTGTTCTACATTTGTTCGAATAAAATGTTTAGCTAATTCCGTGCGTCTAACCAAAAAATCCTTTCTTCTTCGAATTTTTCTATCTTCCCATTTGTTTCCAGCAGACTCTTCGTCTCCTAATTCTTTCCATTCTACCAACGAATTATCTATAATAATTCGCAAATCCAAATCGGCTAATTGTTCTCTGATAGCACCCGCTCCTGTAGAGATTTCTCGTTTTCGAAATGTCTCGAAACCTTGGGTAGTGAAAAAAAGTGGGATGCTATATTTCCGGGATTGGATTTCATACTCGAATAAACCTCGTAATCGTAAGAAAGTAGGTTTTTTAGCTATGGGCCTAGCAAACGAAAAATTGAGATAGGTTCCTATAGGATTGGATTCCCCCCCTGAAAAAACGGATGTGAAGGTTTCCTCTCATCCGGCTCAAGTAGTTATACCAAATAAAAAGGGAGTTCTTTTTTTTTCTTTTTTTTTTACTTTGTTCGATAAAAAGAAAACCCTACAAAGAACTAATCCTTACTCAAGTTTTTAGTAAAAACCAACCTTTCATTAATTCATTTTTCTTTGAACTTTAACCTTCTTCACTTTTTTACCTTCTTCACTTTCTGGATGACTTAAGTTACGACAAAATAGAAATATGAAATTATTGAGTAGTCTATTTCCCTTCAAATAATGAATTCCCCTTAAAATGAAAGGAAGACTTTTGGACTCGTAAGGGATTTACTTGTCTATATATTGTTTCGTTCCATCCGATCTTTTAGGTCCCTACTCACCTCGATGGTTATGTCATGATGC
>CM030366.1:50342564-50362564 GCA_017893485.1 Hemerocallis citrina
GAGTTACTTTTAGTATTTAGTAATAGAAAATGGATCAAAATATTATCTATTTTGGATCGCTTTTGTTTTGGCGGCATGGCCAAGTGGTAAGGCGGGGGACTGCAAATCCTTTATCCCCAGTTCAAATCCGGGTGTCGCCTTCTAAAAAAATGTTTGGAATTCTTATCCTGTCGATCTAATTAGAGAAATTGGAGCGGAGCAAAAAAAGCAACGTATCGCGACTCCATCTGGTATTAAATTAGGTCGGATACGCTGATGGGAAATCCTTTAAGGGGTTTTGGAAAGGCCCTAAAAGAGTTTGCTTTGTATCCAGCAGACTCGCGAGAGGCTATGAATGTTCAGACATGCAATCAGAATGGTTGGTCTATTCTTACCTCTTATAAGTATAGGGTAAAGGTCAAAGTTGAAAAAAAAAAGAAGAATATATGTAGTAATAGTGGTAATAGGTTCTACCAATCCTTTCACTGAAAGAAAGACAATAAGCATAGATCAAATAGGAAATAGAGTGATAAATAGTTATCTATCTTGAATAGTATATTTTTATGTTTTTTGCTTAGGAAAGAAGGGTATAAAATAAAAACAAACAAAACAATAGGTCTCTTATTATTCTTACATGCTTCATTAGAAGCATTCCTGTTCTATTTCCAAAGAAAAGGCATGTGTATCATCATCTTTATACTTAATGATTCCTGATTCGACCAGAAATCTGAAAATATATACTATACCTGTTATGAGTGTATTCATGTAATTGGTTTGGTTCATTAATAGTCTTAAATCCAAATCCTATTTTCACTCTGTGCCATTGATTCCACTATGATGATTAATCAATAATAGAAAAATTCCTTCATCAAAATAGGGGACATAATTCACATGGATATAGTAAGTCTCGCTTGGGCTGCTTTAATGGTAGTCTTTACATTTTCCCTTTCGCTTGTAGTATGGGGAAGGAGTGGACTCTAGGGCTGGGAGCACTACTAATTAAGTAATCGATTGCTCAACCAAACTATATCAATTCTTTATTGATCGTTTTGCGAAGGCTTCAAAAAAAAAGTATACACTACTAACTAGTGTGGTAGAAAGAACTATATCTATATTCTATATATAGTATAGTTCTTTCTACCATACTAGTTCAGATACTTACTAAGATACTTTGGATTCTAGCCCGATCATTTCATTGAAGACTTAGAGTTTTAATCCCTTGCTTTCATTTCTTGAATCATTAATAAAAACTAAGAATTCCAATTTGATTCCAATTAAACATTTTGGCTGACTGTTTTTACGTAGATAATAAGTAAAAAAGCAGTAGGAACTAGAATGAACAGTGCAGTAGCAATAAGTGCGAGAATATTTACTTCCATAATATAATAATCTAATCTTTATTTTTTTTTTTCGCAATAACTCGGGATCTAATCCCATAAAGATGATAAATTTGACTCCTGTAAATTCAATGGGATGAATTGACATCCTGATGATACCTAATCAGATCACTATTATGAATAACAATATCTAATCTATCAAATCAATTCATTGTCAAGAATTCAATTCAATAGTATAACATAGGAAGATCTTTTATCCATACTCAATCCAAAATGGTATTTTGGATTGAGTCGGAAATACCCATTATTAGGTTTTCATCTTTCTTTTCTATAACCTATCATCTTCCTTATACAACTCTCCTACTTATACATACAATTATTACATATAATTATTAGGTATCATATGACGGGTATTCTCTGGGTCATACACAGATCCAAACAGTATAAGTGAAACGGAAAAAAGAAAAGATTCTTAAGTAAAAAAATCGAATATTCCCACAAATTTCATTTTCTAATACTAATAAAAGAAAAAGACACTACTTGGTCAGTCTTTTATTTTATGAATATCCTCTTTGGACGTATACATCCAAAATTCAGTATGCGATTTGAATGAGAATGAAATAGATTGTTTTCAATTAGTATTACTAATGGAAGATACCCCAAAAAAGCCGAAATTAGAAAGGATGTGCTTTAACCTGAAAAGCATTCTGCCGAAGTAATGAAATGAAAAGTTAAGTATCTCTTCCACTTAAAGTACTGAATTGAATTGATAGTATGAATATAGCAATACTACCGATTGTACCAATCTACATATGTCTCTCCCTTATCAATCAGTACTAGTGGAAGAAATGGAAATTCCCGTATTTGTCTGATGACAAATGCAGAAAAAAATCAAAAGAAATTAAAATTCTCTCCCGCACCGGGATTTTGCTCCCCGTCTTCCCTTTCGCAAAAAATAGAGAAATGAATTGAGAAATTCATCGGATCCTAGTTCGGGACTGACGGGGCTCGAACCCGCAGCTTCCGCCTTGACAGGGCGGTGCTCTGACCGATTGAACTACAATCCCAACGAGGTGTATAGCATACATATTCATATGGTTTCATAAGAACATTCTACTTGTTATGTTGTACGGATTATCAGTAACTAATGATTACCCATTTTTAACAATCAAATAAAAAATAAACCTTTCAATGAGAAAAAGTTGACCCTTTCTCTTTTTTTCTACGGATCGGTCATTTCTTTTCTGTAGAACAAATTTGTTCTATCATACTCATGTCATGGAGCGGTGCATTTTTGGGCCGAGCTGGATTTGAACCAGCATAGACATGTCGCCAACGAATTTACAGTCCGTCCCCATTAACCGCTCGGGCATCGACCCAGGAAGAATTCCTTATAGGCTTATTGAGAATCCACGATCAATTTCCTTTTGAAGTATTCTACCCCCAGGGGAAGTCGAATCCCCGCTGCCTCCTTGAAAGAGAGATGTCCTGAACTGCTAGACGATGGGGGCATATCCGCCCGACCGTCATAATACTATGATGATAGTATGAACATTTTTTGGAATTGTCAATATAATCGAATGGTATGGCTAGATATGAATAGTCTTTCTATTTTATGATTCTATAGAATTGTAACATTTTTGTGTTTGATTGTTTGATGCTTCATGAATGAAGCATCCCATACTATTCGATATAATGAAAGGGAGTATAGGATTGCTTCAGTTCAGGCAATGATTGATCCGACAGAAAAGGGATAGTGAGGGTAAAATCTCATTTCATTTTCTTCAATTTTCACTCATTGATTCGTTTCTCGTTCAGATGAAATAAAATATAATATGTCTATCACTATCTCACACTAAGATTGAATAGGGCCCTTTTAACTCAGTGGTAGAGTAACGCCATGGT
The DNA here is from genome assembly GCA_017893485.1 of Hemerocallis citrina. Lineage (NCBI taxonomy): Eukaryota > Viridiplantae > Streptophyta > Magnoliopsida > Asparagales > Asphodelaceae > Hemerocallis > Hemerocallis citrina. Next base: position 50,345,786 of record CM030366.1, read on the forward strand.
AAGGCGTAAGTCATCGGTTCAAATCCGATAAAGGGCTTTTTCATGAAACTCAAGCCTTAGTCTTTGTTTTTCAGCAGAGAATAGAGATATTGTTATTGTTGAGTTGATATAAAAGAAGGTAAGTGGACCTGACCCATTGAATCATGACTATATTGGCTATTCTGATATTTAAATTCGATATATATAGTAAGAAATTGGAGAAGCAATCTTTTTTTCCTCGAACCACACAAGAATTTGTCGATATTTCTGATTTTTTATTTCTTCTTGTTAATGGATGATCCACAGGAATAAATCGCCATTATTTTTCAATACATATAAAAAAGTATATTATATATATATACTAGATTTGCCCGTGGGCACGTGCCTACGGCACGTCTTCGGAACGGTACAAAACACGAAAAGCCATGTAAACAGTAAAACAATAATTATGTAGCTCAAGTTTGAATAGTATGACAATAATTAGTTATAAATAAAAGTCTGTGTTTCCATTAGTATATGTTGAAAAATAATTATAAATGGAGGTATAAAATCTAACTTCTTAGAACTTTAAGTGAGGAAAATAATGAAATTTAATTATTGAAGAGATATTTGCTATTAAAAATTCTGAAATTTTATAAAACCGAAATCTTAAAATCAAAATTTCTAAGTAAATAAAGAAAGAATGAGAGAGAGAGAGAGAGAGAGATGAAAAAGTAAAGAGAGAAGAGAGAGATAGTAATAAAGTAAGGAGTTTTTTATGGGAAAAAATTTGGTTTTGGGGTTTGAAATTTTGGAGGGAAAATGTGTTTTGTGAGGTTTAATATGAGCCTTTAATTTTGGGGGGATTGATTGTGAGCCACTTGATAGCTTTCTTTGTAATTTATTATATAGATATATATAATAATAATAATAATATATTTAGAGAGAGGATGTGAAAAACAGAAAATAGTTGAAGTGGAGTTTTGTGAAAACTGTTTTCACAAAACACCCTAACCAAACAAGTTTTAGGGTTTGGGAAAGAAAAAAAAAACAAACCAAACAGACCCTTAGCCTCCGATTAGTGATTAATCGGTGATTAATCGGACATAATCGGGGATTTTAACTGCTTAGTACGCGTCTGTCGATAAAGCACACTATTAAGAACCTTATTTGCTATGTCAATGCATAAGAACTATCATCGAACATTAAAAGTTATAAACTATAAACCAAGCAATGGGAAATATCAACCCCATGTTCTATAAGAGAGCTTATGATAACTCCATCTCCATATGATTTTATATCGAAAGACGGTCTACGATCGCCTAAAAGATTGAGAACAAACAGGGATATTGAGCTTATATGTTATTATTATATATTATTATATATATTATTATATAATTTATTATTGTTGTAATAAATTGTTTGGTATATAATTATAATAGATTATTATTACATATATATTATTATAATTATTATGTGTTATTATATACTAGATTTGCCCGTGGGCCCGTGCCTACGGCACATCTTCGGAACGATACAAAACACGAAAAGCCATGTAAACAGTAAAACAACAATTATGTAACTCAAGTTTGAATAGTATGACAATAATTAGTTGTAAATAAAAGTCCATGTTTTCATTAGTATATGTTGAAAAATAATTATAAATGAGGGTGTAAATCTAACTTCTTAGAACTTTAAGTCTGGAAAATGATGAAATTTAACATTTGAAGAGATATATTTGCTATTTTCAATATAACATGTGCAATAAAAAAACATAAAAATTCTGAAAAATTTACAAACTTGAAATCTTAAAATCTAAATTTTTAAATAAATAAAGAAAGAATGGGAGAGAGAGGTAGGGAAAGAGAGAAAGAGAGAAATATGAAAAAGTGAAAAGATAAGAGAGAGAGAGAGAGTAATAAAGTAATGAGTTTTTTAGTTTTGGGGGGAAAAATTTGGTTTTAGGGTTTGAAATTTTGGATGGAAAAATATGTTTTGTGAGGTTAGATCTGGACCTTTGATTTTGGGGGGATTGAAGGTGAGCCACTTGATAGCTTTCTTTATGTTTTATTATATAGATATATATATATATATATATATATATATATATATATATTCTATTATATTTTATATTATATAATATTAATATATTTTATATTTCGAAAATCTATCCATATCTTTCCTTGATTTCAGAATCCGATATTGTTTTGTTGTTCTGTTCTAGCAATGCGATAGCGAACGAATGCGAGAAAAGGGCTTTCATTTCCAGTCTACCATTATTTAATATTGAATTTAGGGGCAGGGAAAAAGGAATTTTTTTTTACCCATTAAAAGATATACTCTGGAATATGAGTCAGAGGACAATTCAGGGTTCAAATGGTTATATACTATAGTAAGGAGCAAGGACTAGAGTAAGGACTAATCGAATCAAATTCATAGATTTACTTAGATTTACTTAGATCAGTTTATGGACCAATAGAAAATAAAAAAGAAGAATTTGTATCTTCGAAACCCATTATTTTATTGTATTTTATTGTAAGGGGCATTGAACGAAAAATTATCCATAAATAATCGAACTGTCGCATGCCCTGCAAATGAAGTGTTCGGAAATGGTTGAAGTGGTTGAATAGGAGGATTACTATGACTATAGCTCTTGGTAAATTTGCCAAAGAAGAAAAAGATTTATTTGATATTATGGATGATTTGTTACGGAGGGACCGTTTCGTTTTTGTAGGCTGGTCCGGCCTATTGCTCTTTCCTTGTGCTTATTTCGCTTTAGGAGGCTGGTTCACAAGTACAACTTTTGTAACTTCATGGTATACCCATGGATTGGCCAGTTCCTATTTGGAAGGCTGTAATTTCTTAACCGCTTCAGTTTCTACCCCCGCAAATAGTTTAGCACATTCTTTGTTGCTACTATGGGGCCCTGAAGCACAAGGAGATTTTACTCGCTGGTGTCAATTAGGTGGGCTGTGGACTTTTGTGGCTCTCCATGGTGCTTTCGGATTAATAGGTTTCATGTTACGACAATTCGAACTTGCTCGATCTGTTCAACTGGGACCTTATAATGCAATTGCATTTTCTGGTCCAATTGCTGTTTTTGTTTCTGTATTCTTGATTTATCCACTGGGTCAATCTGGTTGGTTCTTTTCGCCCAGTTTTGGTGTAGCAGCTATATTTCGATTCATCCTCTTCTTCCAAGGGTTTCATAATTGGACATTGAACCCATTTCATATGATGGAAGTTGCCGGAGTATTAGGCGCTGCTCTGCTATGTGCTATTCATGGTGCTACTGTCGAAAATAATTTATTCGAAGATGGTGACGGTGCAAATACATTCCGTGCTTTTAACCCAACTCAAGCCGAAGAAACTTATTCAATGGTCACTGCTAACCGTTTTTGGTCCCAAATCTTTGGGGTTGCTTTTTCCAATAAACGTTGGTTACATTTCTTTATGTTATATGTACCAGTCACTGGTTTATGGATGAGTGCTCTTGGGGTAGTCGGTTTGGCTTTGAACCTACGTGCCTACGATTTTGTTTCCCAAGAAATCTGCACAGCAGAAGATCCTGAATTTGAGACTTTCTACACCAAAAATATTCTCTTAAATGAAGGTATTCGTGCTTGGATGGCGGCTCAGGATCAGCCTCATGAAAACCTTATATTCCCTGAGGAGGTTCTACCCTGTGGAAACGCTCTTTAATGGAACTTTAGCTTTCGCTGGTCGTGACCAAGAAACCACCGGTTTCGCTTGGTGGGCTGGGAATGCCAGGCTTGTCAATTTGTCCGGTAAATTACTTGGGGCTCACATAGCCCATGCCAGATTAATCGTATTCTGGGCTGGAGCAATGAACCTATTTGAAGTGGCTCATTTCGTACCAGAGAAACCCATGTATGAACAAGGATTGATTTTACTTCCGCACCTAGCTACTCTAGGTTGGGGAGTAGGTCCGGGGGGGGGGGGGGGGGGGGGGGGAAGTTATAGACACCTTTCCATACTTTGTATCTGGAGTACTTCATTTAATTTCCTCTGCAGTCTTAGGCTTTGGCAGTATTTATCATGCGCTTCTTGGACCTGAGACTCTTGAGGAATCCTTTCCATTCTTCGGTTATGTATGGAAAGATAGGAATAAAATGACTACAATTTTGGGTATTCACTTAATTTTGTTAGGTATAGGTGCTTTTCTTCTAGTACTCAAGGCTCTTTATTTTGGGGGCGTATATGGTACATGGGCCCCTGGGGGGGGAGATGTAAGAAAAATTACCAACTTAACCCTTAGCCCGAGTGTTATATTTGGTTATGTACTAAAAATCTCCTTTTGAGGGAGAAGGATGGATTGTTAGTGTGGACGATTTAGAAGATATAATTGGAGGACACGTATGGTTAGGTTTCATTTGTATACTTGGTGGAATTTGGCATATCTTAACCAAACCCTTTGCATGGGCTCGTCGTGCATTTGTATGGTCTGGAGAGGCTTATTTGTCTTATAGTTTAGCTGCTTTATCTGTCTTTGGTTTTATCACTTGTTGTTTCGTCTGGTTCAATAATACCACTTATCCTAGTGAGTTTTATGGACCCACCGGACCAGAAGCTTCTCAAGCTCAAGCATTTACTTTTCTAGTTAGGGACCAACGTCTTGGGGCCAACGTGGGATCTGCCCAAGGACCTACTGGGTTAGGTAAATATCTAATGCGTTCCCCCACTGGAGAGGTTATTTTTGGAGGAGAAACTATGCGTTTTTGGGATCTCCGCGCTCCCTGGTTAGAGCCTCTAAGGGGTCCCAATGGTTTGGACTTGAGTAGGCTGAAAAAAGATATACAACCTTGGCAAGAACGACGTTCGGCAGAATATATGACTCATGCTCCTTTAGGTTCTTTAAATTCTGTAGGTGGTGTAGCTACTGAGATCAATGCAGTCAATTATGTCTCTCCGAGAAGTTAGTTAGCTACCTCTCATTTTGTTCTAGGATTTTTCCTATTTGTGGGTCATTTGTGGCATGCGGGAAGGGCTTGTGCAGCTGCAGAAGGATTTGAAAAAGGAATCGACCGTGATTTGGAACCTGTTCTTTCTATGACCCCTCTTAGCTGATATTTTTTTATTTCTATTTTTTTTTTTATGGCTCGTCCAGGCGGGATAGCCGAGCCAATCTCCTTTTTGAAAGATAAGAGGCCAAGTCAAACGAATAAGGAAAGAAATTTATTCAATAAGCAAAAGGAGAGAGAGGGATTCGAACCCTCGATAGTTATTGAAACTATACCGGTTTTCAAGACCGGAGCTATCAACCACTCAGCCACCTCTCCCAGGAGCAATTTCTATTTTATTCCTACGAATAGAACATGGCCATATGAGATGATACACTAACTATCTGTAGAAACATCCCAGATTCAATCTATGTTTCGATATATCTACCGTATACTATATATACATATGTACATGATAGAGTATATCCATTTGTGAAGTAATTACTAAACTTCACTTACTTCGACTCCATGCCTGAATAAAATAAAGTGGTAATTTAGTTCTAAAGAAATCAGTTGATTCATGGTCAATTCCCTCTACGATGCATTTTATTCCAATTTTTACTAAGCAAGGGATCAAATGGTATAGTTCATTTGTTGGTAGCTTGGAGGATTCAAAACATGATTATTGCTTTCCAATTAGCTGTTTTTGCATTAATTGTGACTTCATCAATCTTACTGATTAGTTACCCGTTGTATTTGCTTCTTCTGATGGTTGGTCAAGTAACAAAAATTTTGTATTTTCTGGTACATCGTTATGGATTGGATTAGTCTTTCTGGTAGCTATCCTTAATTCTCTTATTTCTTGAATTTGGCATTTTTAAGAGCCAAAAAGCCATTCTTTCACAAAAATTTCGGATTGTGAGACACATTAAGATTCAATCTCAATTCGACAAAAAAATTTCTATTGCATTTTTTTTTTCATTAATTGGATGTTCTAAATGAAATATGGATATAATAAGAATCTTATCTTAATTGGAATTTGACTTTACTATACTATAAAACTATAAATTCAATTCATTTTAACTATAGCTCTATAGCTATAGTATTTCTATCTTCTATCTGAGTATTTATATATGTCCCCGGCCCTGCGCAAATATGATCCAGACGCATATATGATATATCATATATGTCATATATGTGTGGACATATGCGTACTTATCAGCAACTGAAGAAAATGCGGATATGGTCGAATGGTAAAATTTCTCTTTGCCAAGGAGAAGATGCGGGTTCGATTCCCGCTATCCGCCTATGATGAAGTAATGTACTATGATAAAAAATTCGATATAGTGAATTCAGTTCGGTATAGTTGATTATGATACTAAAGTAACTAGTTACTATAGTAGTTCTGCCCTCCCGTTTATTTACCTCCCATACAAAAACAAAAAGAGTCATTAATTATATTATTAAGTAAATATATTTTCATTTTTGTTTTGACAAAAAAAGGTTGCTATTGCGGAGACAGGATTTGAACCTGTGACCTCAAGGTTATGAGCCTTGCGAGCTACCAAACTGCTCTACTCCGCGCTAAAGAACTAGTAACTTATGGTATGGGCAAGGAAAGACTGGACATGCCCCTCTACCATATTTGTACAAATAGAATAGTCTATTTATACAAAATGGTAAAGAGGGCCCCTCTACGATCTATGATCATAGAAATCTATACAATACAAAAAATAAACGAGATTTTTATCCTTACCAACTGGATCTTGTTGCGCCCGGTAACAAACATGCATGAACTATTTCTCGAAGTATGTGTCCGGATAATCCAAAGTCTCGATAGTTAGCTCTAGGTCTTCCAGTCAAAAAACAATGCCAATGAAGACGTATAGGTGCACTATTACGTGGTAGGGATTGCAATTTTTCATGAATTTTCCATTTTTCACTCAACGATGGAACCTTACGTATTTCTTTTTTTGAGGATCGACGAATCAAATGATATTTCTGTTCCAATTTTTGCCGCTTCTTCTCCCTCTGAATCAAACATTTTCTTGCCATAATGTTCAGTTCCTATTATTATCAATGATACAGTTCGGATCCTAGATGTAAAAATATAAGAAGGTAGATCCCCCTCTCGATCGAAACAAATGAGGTTGTTGCTAATACAGTAAAAAAAAAAAAAAAAAAATAAATTAACATTAACCAAAATTTCCTGATGTAGAGGCAATCAAGAAAGCTGCATAAGTGAATATATAACCTACAGAAAAGTGGGCTAATCCAACCAATCTTGCTTGTACAATGGAAAGAGCCACTGGCTTATCTCTCCATCGAATCAAATTAGCCAAAGGTGTGCGTTCATGAGCCCATGCTAAAGTTTCAATTAATTCCTGCCAATATCCCTGCCAGGAAATTAAGAACATAAATCCAGTAGCCCAAACAAGATGTCCAAATAAAAACATCCACGCCCATACCGATAAACTATTCATACCAAAAGGGTTATATCCATTGATAAGTTGTGAAGAGTTTAACCATAGATAATCTCTTAACCATCCCATCAAATAAGTGGAAGATTCATTAAATTGTGAAACGTTACCCTGCCATAATGTGATGTGTTTCCAATGCCAATAAAAAGTGACCCATCCAATGGTATTTAACATCCAGAAAACTGCTAAATAAAATGCGTCCCAAGCCGAAATATCACAAGTACCCCCACACCCTGGGCCGTCGCAAGGAAAACTATAACCGAAATCCTTTTTATCTGGCATTAATTTGGAACCACGTGCATCTAAAGCACCCTTTACTAAAATCAATGTCGTTGTATGCAAACCTAGAGCAATTGCATGATGAACCAAGAAATCCCCCGGACCTATTGTTAAGAATAATGAATTATTATTCTCATTAATAGCATTTAACCAACCGGGTAGCCATATGCTTCGATCTGCGTTGAATGCCGGTCCAGTTGTTGAAGATAAAAGTACATCGAACCCATAGAAAGTCTTACCATGAGCAGATTGTATCCATTGGGCAAATATAGGTTCGATCAAGATTTGTTTTTCCGGAGTCCCGAAAGCGAGCATGACATCATTATGAACATAAAGACCTAAGGTATGGAACCCTAGAAAGAGGCTGGCCCAACTTAAATGAGATATGATAGCTTCTTTATGGTCTAACATTCTTGCCAATACATTATCCTCATTCTGCTCCGGATTATAATCTCTAATGAAGAATATAGCTCCATGAGAGAAGGCTCCTGTCATGATGAACCCAGCGATGTATTGGTGATGAGTATATAATGCAGCTTGAGTAGTAAAGTCTTGTGCTATGAATGCATAAGCAGGTAAAGAGTCCATGTGTTGAGCTACTAAGGAAGTAATAACTCCCAAAGAGGCTAGAACAAGACCTAATTGAAAATGAATCGAATTATTGATTGTGTCATAAAGACCCTCATGCCCACGTCCTAATCGACCCCCCGGAGGACTATGTGCTTCTAAAAGATCTTTGATACTATGCCCAATCCCAAAGTTAGTTCTATACATATGACCAGCAACGAAAAAAATAAATGCAATAGCTAAATGATGATGAGCCATATCGGTAAGCCATAAGCTTTGCGTTTGTGGATGGAATCCCCCAAGAAGGGTTAGAATGGCAGTTCCCGCCCCTTGGGAGGTACCAAATAAATGACTACTGGAATCGGGGTTTTGGGCATAAAGATTCCACTGACCAGTAAGAAGTGGTTCCAACCCTTGGGGATACGTTAATACGTCTAAGAAATTATTCCATCTGACGTACTCTCCCCTGGATCCAGGAATAGCGACATGAATTAAATGTCCTATCCAAGCCAAGGAGCTTACTCCAAAAAGTCCTGACAAATGATGATTGAGACGAGATTCGGCATTTTTGAACCACGAAACGCTCGGTTTCCATTTGGGTTGTAGGTGTAACCAACTCGCTATTAAGGATATAGCAGAAAGAAATAATAGAAAAAGAGCTCCAGTATAAAGATCTTCGTTGGTGCGTAATCCGATTGTATACCACCACTGATAAAAACCGGAATAAGCGATATTCACTGGGCCAGTAGCACCTCCTCGAGTAAAGGCTTCTACAGCTGGTTAACCAAAATGAGGATCCCAAATTGCATGAGCAATAGGTCTTACATGCAAAGGGTCCTGTATCCATGACTCAAAATTTCCTTGCCAAGCTACATGAAAAAGATTTCCGGACGTCCACAGAAAGATTATTGCTAACTGCCCAAAGTGAGTAGCAAAAATGTTCTGATAAAGACGTTCTTCAGTAATATCATCATGACTCTCAAAGTCATGTGCGGTAGCAATACCAAACCAAATACGACGAGTAGTGGGGTCCTGAGCTAAACCTTGGAAATCTTAATGCCATAATGCCTTTCAAATCCTCCTAGCCATTATCCTACTGCAATAATTCTTGCTAAGAAGAATGCCCATGTTGTGGCAATTCCACCCAGAAGGTAATGAGTTACTCCTACAGCACGTCCTTGTACAATGCTCAAGGCTCTAGGCTGAGTAGCAGGAGCAACTTTTAATTTGTTATGAGCCCAAACGATGGATTCAATAAGTTCTTGCCAATAACCATGGCCGCTGAATAGAAACATTAAACTCAAAGCCCATACAAAATGAGCACCTAAGAAAAAAAGACCATATGCGGATAATGAAGAACCATAAGATTGAATTACCTGAGATGCCTGTGCCCATAAGAAATCCCGGAGCCACCCATTAATAGTAATGGAACTCTGTGCAAAGTTTCCTCCCGTGATATGAGTTACCACTCCTTGATCACTTACAGTACCCCAAACATCCGACTGCATTTTCCAACTAAAATGGAAAATGACTACCGAAATTGCATTGTACATCCAGAATAGACCTAAGAAGACATGATCCCAGGCGGATACTTGACACGTCCCCCCTCTTCCGGGGCCATCACAAGGGAAACGAAAACCAAGATTTGCTTTATCAGGTATCAAACGGGAACTGCGAGCAAATAGAACACCTTTCAGTAGTATCAATACAGTTACATGGATCGTAAATCCATGAATGTGATGGACCAAAAAATCTGCAGTTTCTAATGGAATAGATAACAAAGCGACTTTGCCGCCTACTGCTACTAACTCACCACCTCCCCAAGTTATGCTGGTACTTGTTGTTGCACCGGGAGCTATTATGCCAGGCGCTAAAGCATGGGTGTTTTGTACCCATTGAGCAAAAATGGGTTGTAATTGTATAGCGGTAACTGAAAACATATCTTGGGGACGCCCTAAAGCGCTCATTGTATCATTATGAATATACAAACCAAAACTGTGAAAACCTAGAAAAATACATGCCCAGTTAAGGTGTGATATGATTGCATTGCGATGCCTAAGGACACGATCTAATAGATCGTTGTATCAAGTAGTTGGGTCGTAGTCTCTTACCATAAAAATGGCTGCATGTGCAGCAGCACCAACTATTAGAAATCCACCGATTCACATGTGATGTGTAAACAACGAAAGTTGTGTACCATAGTCAGTAGCTAGGTATGGATAGGGGGGCATGGAATACATATGGTGAGCTACAACAATAGTTGAAGAGCCTAACATAGCTAGATTAAGAGATAATTGAGCATGCCATGACGTTGTTAAGATTTCATAGAGGCCTTTATGACCCTGTCCTGTAAATGGACCCTTATGAGCCTCTAAAATGTCTTTAAGCCCATGACCAATACCCCAGTTGGTCCTATACATATGACCAGCAATCAAGAAAAGAATTGCAATAGCTAAATGATGATGTGCAATATCGCTTAGCCATAGACCTCCTATTATTGGATCTCATCCTCCACGAAAACTCAAAAAATCCGCGTATTTTGACCAATTCAAGGTGAAAAAAGGGGTTGCTCCCTCAGCAAAACTGGGATAAAGTTGAGCCAAAAGATCCCGATTCAAGATAAATTCATGAGGAAGTGGGATCTCCTTAGGATCAACTCCTGCGTCGAGAAATTGGTTAATTGGTAAAGATACGTGGATTTGGTGTCCCACCCAAGAAAGAGACCCAAGTCCGAGTAACCCCGCTAAGTGGTGATTCAACATAGATTCTATATCTTGGAACCAAGCCAATTTTGGAGTGGCTTTGTGATAATGGAACCAACCGGCAAAAAGCATTAACAAAGCAAAGACCAATGCACCAATTGCGGTACAATAGAGTTGTAATTCACTAGTTATTCCAGATGCTCACCAAAGCTGAAAAAAACCGGAGGTTATTTGTATTCCTCGGAAACCGCCGCCCACATCGCCATTCAATATTTCTTGACCTACTATTGGCCAAACTACTTGGGCACTAGGCCCAATGTGAGTAGGATCACTTAGCCATGCTTCATAATTGGAAAAACGAGCACCATGGAAGTACATGCCACTCAGCCAAAGAAAGATAATGGAGAGTTGACCAAAATGAGCACTAAATACTTTTCGAGAGATCTCCTCCAAATCACTGGTATGACTATAGAAATCGTGAGCATCAACATGTAGGTTCCAGATCCAAGTGGTAGTATCAGGACCCTTAGCTATTGTTCTTGAAAAATGGCCGGGTCTGGCCCATTGCTCGAAAGATGTTGTTACAGGATCCCGATCTACAACAATTTTCACTTCGGGTTCTGGCAAACGAATAATCATTAAGTCCTCCTCTTTCCAGACAACACATACAAAGAGACCCGCCAGCAGTCAAGTTTTTAGTGAACCTCTGAAAGTGGAAAGATAGAGATTTTATTTATGATTAGTTCCTTTCTTTCCTATCTCCCATCCGTCTATTTTTTTGAGTTATTCACTAGAACAATTATGATATTGAAATCGATCTGGGGCAAGTGTTCGGAAATATTATGACATAACGATTAGGTGCCTAACGGACCTTTTCTCAGAAAATCTGTTCCCAGCATGACGAAAAAATGCTTTTTTTTGCAACCTAGTCTAGCGTATTTCTATCTGAATGTATAAGTGTTTCTATCTAAATATAGAAGTGCCCTTATGGATTTACTTTCATAGACATAGAATATACTATTAATTTCTATTACTTTCTTATTTATTATAATATAATAAATATTAATATTATAATATAATAAATATATTAAATATTAAAAATATTAAATTAAATATATATATATATAATAAATATATAATAAATAGGAATGAAATAGAATAAATATGAAAAAAAAAATTCTAATTCTAAATACTAAATATTAAAATTATAAATCCAAATTATCAAATTCTAAATAAAAAGATCTCATTCATTAGAATTCAATTAGAATTAATAAGATCCATTGAGGTTCTCTCTTTTTAGTTTTCTTAGTTTCGTTTTCTTAGTTAGTTCTACTCTGTACGGTATTCATATCATTTATTCCTCTAAGATACCATAAAAAATAAAAGAATTTGACAAGGAAGGGATATAATGAAATTCTTCATTGGATCTTCTCATATCATGGTAACGATCTATTTTATTTGATTGATGGATCCAAAAATCAATTTGAATGAATTAACAAGTGGTTTTATTCGAAACGTCTCGTGATCTTCAACCAATTATGTGCTTCAATATAATTACCTGGGGTAAGCGCTATAGCTTGTTTCCAATACTCAGCAGCTTGATCAGACCAAGCCTCCGCAATTTCAGAATCACCCTGTAGAATGGCCTACTCTCCCCGGTTGGAATAGGTGGGTCAATTCCTTCCCTTAGAACCGTACTTGAGAGTATCCTACCTCATACGGCTCAGCAATCCATTTTTGTTTCAGTCCCACCCTAATCTACCCTATGCTAATTGAATTAGATTTATGAGAAATATATCCCATTTTTTCTTGGGTTAACCTAACCAGAAGAAGTGAATTACATAAGTTTCCAATTCTAATTTTTCTCAATAATTAGTTTTCTCTTTTCTCCCACCTTCAGAAGAAGGAAGCATAAATATTCCCCATATCGTTAGAATTTTCTCATAAGGTAACTATCTCGGTTTCATAAATGTATGAAATTTATATAGAATCTTTGAAAAAGACTTTCTTCCATAAGAAAAAAGAAATTACTATCTTTGGGATCTGATGCTACACCGCTGCTCAATAATTTAGTGGATCAACTCTATTACATAAGTTGATTCCTAACTTTATATCTCATATCATGAAACATAAGTAAGCAGTTCTTAACTGTATCGACCAAAAAGCTCGCTAATTGATCTTTACGGTGCTTTCTTTATCAATTCAATTCTTTATCCATAGAGTATAGTGTGTAGGCCGTACCTATTTTTTCCTATTTTTTTATCATGAAGTCTCTTTCCTTACTACAGCTTATAAAAATCGTTGCTTTGGACGATGCATATGTAGAAAGCCTACTTTTCTCTAGTATTGACTAGCCAATTTGATCTTTTTTCTTTCTTTCTATGGTGGAGATAGTAGCACGTAATGACAGATCACGGCCATATTATTCAAAGCTTGTGGTAAGAATGGATTTCGTTCTAGTGCCCGGAAATAATATTCCAAAGCCTTTGTATGCTCTCCGTTGCTTGTATGTATAAGGCCTATGTTATAGAGTATATAACTTCGATCATAGGGATCAATTTCTGGTCGCGTAGCTTCATAATAATTCTGTAAAGCTTCTGCATAATTTCCTTCGGATTGAGCCGACATCCGTTACGGTCGTTCATTTTATTCAAAAAATCTCCGTTCCAGAACCGTATGTGAGATTTTCATCTCATACGGCTCCTCCTTTCTGTGCATAGTACTATGGGGGATAAGCCAGGGAATCCAAATCTCCCTATTCTCATTATAAACTGACAGGAGCTGGTATTTTTACAAGAAATCTCTAGCCAGCCTTCCCGTAAGAGGTTTTTCTTAACACCAATCAATCGTATTAGTGCTAGATAGAAATGATAACTCCAACGATTTATTTGTCATCAACACCTACTATTTCCAGGAATTAGTCACTTCGACGATCGTTGATGGTTATACGGGTATCCAAAGTACGAACGAGATGGATGTTTGTTGTCCCAACCATTCTTGTTAGTCCCGATACCGATAAGGAAAGGGGTAATTTATAACAAAGTTTTCGTGTTGTTGATTCCTAGTGTAGTGACTTCTGGATAGGTATCCTACATCCGAACTGAATTCTTTCTGGTTAAAGAATCTCTTTCTAGTTGCTCTGGAACAATTAGGAGATTCTCTGGAAGAAATACGGGGTTCTGCTTCTGGTGGCAACATGCTATTGGATGGGGGTCCTGCTTATGGGGTCAAATCAATACGTTCTCAGAAGAAATATTTGAATATCAATCTCATCGATCTCATAAGTATCATACCAAATCCCATCAATCAAATCACTTTTTCGAGAAATACGGGACATCTAAGTCGTACAAGTAAAGAGATCTATTCATTGATAAGAAAAAGAAAAAACGTGAACGGTGATTGGATTTATGATAAAATAGAATCCTGGGTCGCGAACAGTGATTCGATTGATGATGAAGAAAGAGAATTCTTGGTTCAGTTCTCCACCTTAATGACAGAAAAAAGGATTGATCAAATTCTATTGAGTCTGACTCATAGTGATCTTTTATCAAAGAATGACTCTGGTTATCAAATGATTGAACAACCGGGATCAATTTACTTACGATACTTAGTTGACATTCAGAAAAAGGATCTAATGAATTATGAGTTCAATAGATCCTGTTTAGCAGAAAGACGGATATTCCTTGCTCATTATCAGACAATCACTTATTCACAAACCTCGTGTGGGGCTAATAGTTTGGATTTCCCATTTCATGGAAAACCCTTTTCGCTCCGCTTAGCCCCTTCTAGGGGTATTTTAGTGATAGGTTCTATAGGAACTGGACGATCCTGTTTGGTCAAATACCTAGTGACAAACTCTTATGTTCCTTTCATTACGGTATTTCCGAACAGGTTTCTGGATGACAAGCCTCAAGGTTATCTTATTGATGATATCGAAGATCTTGATGATAGTGACGATATTGATGATATCGAGGATATTGATGATAGTGACGATATTGATATTGATTATAGTGACGATATTGATATTGATAATAGTGACGATATTGATGATAGTGATGATATTGATACGGAGCTGCTAACTATGACGAATGTGCTAAGTATGTATATGACGCCGAAAATAGACCAATTTGATATCATCCTTCAATTCGAATTAGCAAAAGCAATGTCTCCTTGCATAATATGGATTCCAAACATTCATGATCTGTATGTGAATCAGTCGAATTACTTATCCCTCGATCTATTAGAGAACTATCTCTCCAGGGATTGTGAAAGATGTTCCACTAGAAATATTCTTGTTATTGCTTCGACTCATATTCCCCAAAAAGTGGATCCCGCTCTAATAGCTCCGAAGAAATTAAATACATGCATTAAGATACGAAGCCTTCTTATTCCACAACAACAAAAGCACTTTTTCATTCTTTCATATACTAGGGGATTTCACTTGGAAAAGAAAATGTCCCATACTAATGGATTCAGGTCCATAACCATGGGTTCCAATGAACGAGAACGAGATCTTTTAGCACTTATCAATGAGTCCCTATCGATTAGTATTACACAGGGGAAATCAATTATAGAAACTAATACAATTAGATCAGCTCTTCATAGAAAAACTTGGGATTTGCAATGCCAATTCCACATAAGATTGGTTCAGGATCATGGGATCTTTTTCTATCAGATAGGAAGGGCTGTTGCACAAAATGTACTTCTAAGTAATTTCCCCATAGATCCTATATATATCTATATGAAGAAGAAATCACGTAAGGAAGGAAATTCTTATTTGTACAAATGGTACTTCGAACTTGGAACAAGCATGAAGAAATTAACGATACTTCTTTATCTTTTGAGTTGTTCTGCCAGATCGGTCGCTCAAGATCTTTGGTCTTCCCCCGGATCCGGTGAAAAAAATCGGATCACTTCTTCTTCTTATAGATTAGTTGAGAATGATTCTAGTCTAGTTCATGGCCTATTAGAAGTAGAAGGCGCTCTAGCGGGATCCTCACGGACAGAAAAAGATTGCAGTAAGTTTGATAATAATCGAGTGACATTACTTCTTCGGTCTGAACCAAGGAATCCGTTAGATATGATAAAAGATGGATCTTTTTCTATCGTTGATCAGAGATTTTTCTATGAAAAATACGAATCGGAGTTTGAAGAAGGGGAAGGGGCCCTCGACCTGCAACAGATAGAGGAGGCTTTATTCAATCACATAGTTTAGGCTCCTAGAATATGGCGCCCTTGTGGCAATCTATTTCATTGTATCGAAAGGCCCACCGAATTGGGATTTCCCTATTGGGCCGGGTCATTTCGGGACAAGCGGATCATTTATCATACAGAGGATGAGCTTCAAGAGAATGATTCGGAGTTCTTGCAGAGTGGAACCATGCAGTACCAGACACGAGATAGATCTTCCAAAGAACAAAGCTTTTTTCAAATAAGCCAATTCATTTGGGACCTTGCGGATCCATTCTTTTTCCTATTCAAAGATCCGCCCTTTGTCTCTGTGTTTTCACGTCAAGAATTCTTTGCAGATGAAGAGATGTCAAAGGGGCTTATTACTTCCAAAATACCATTTTTTCCTTTATTTTTATATAAACGCTTGTTCATCAAGAATACACAAGAAAAGCACTTCGAATTGTTGATTCATCGCCAGAGACGGCTTAGAACCAATAGTTTATTATCTAATGGATCTTTCCGTTCTGATACTCCATCCGAGAGTTATCAGTATTTATCAAATCTCTTCCTATCTAACGGAATGCTATTGTATCAAATAACAAAGACATTGTTGAGAAAGAGATGGCTTTTCTGGATGAAATGAACCATTTGATTCATGTA